>JBAFWW010014543.1:0-35376 GCA_036873685.1 Agapornis canus
GGTATGGAATACCCCTTTGGCTAGCTTGGGTCAGGTGTCCTGTCTCTGCTTCCTACTGGCCTCCCCTCCTCCCTGGCAGAGCACGAGACTCAAAGTCCTTGGTCAGAGTAAACATTACTGAGCAGCAACTATCAACACTGGTGTTATCAGTGCTGTTCCCTGGCTGAAAGTCAAAACCACAGCACTGCACCAGCTACAAAGAAGGAGAAAAACGACTGCTACTGCTGAACCCAGGGCAGTATGAAAATCCTCTTTCAGCATGGGGCTTCTCAATAACTTTCAAGCTTATCTGCTACCCCCCAAAAAAAATAAAGAATCACAGCCAAGCCCTGTTCTCCCATCTCCAGCAAAGCAGTCGAATCTCAAGGCATGGGCTGAAGGGAGGAAAAGCTGTTAATGTAACTAGAACAGGATCAGTGCTTATGTCACTTTCTCATTTTTTCTGGGATTGTAAAACTATTATTTGATTTCTTCATACACTGTCACCATTTGACAATGTATAAGGAAGTCTTTACTAGTTTCATGAGTATTTCTCAGAACACAGCCACCCTGTAGATACTTCAGTCATCTAGTTTTCAAAATACTGATCAAAATTATGTTTTTGCATGGGCAACATGTGAGAGAATGTCTGGTTTCCTATACTTACGCTTTTCTGCAGAAATCTGTTTTGACTAAAAGCCTGACTTTCTCCAGCTTATCCTTAAAGACTCCCATTACAGTTTTGCTATCCCATGTCATTACTTCTTCAAACAGAAAGTTGTTTTCCCAGGCCACATGCCACATGATTTTGTGGCTTCTCTTCCCCACACAGACACACACACACCCTTTGCATTATCTGCTATAAACAACCAGTGCATGCCAGGGTCCTCTTTGTTCTGTTTTGCTCCTAGCTGAAATGTCACTGAGGATTTGCTAAGGGCCAGGTAACAGGAATAACAGAATCATAACAAAGATAGTGACACTTGCTGCCAATCAGGGGTGTGGAGAGGTCAACAGATAAAGCGTCTCACAAATGGTCTCAGCTTAATCTCAGCTGAGCTTGGGTACTCCCTGTGCTAAACACACCAGCTAAACAGAGGGTGGGAGCATAACAAAAAACCTTCCACATACTCCTCCATTTCCCTCAGGAACAGTAATATTTCCTTCAGGCTGGAGCTGGCAGGAAACACCTCTTCCATCTCTTTTCCCCCTCCCTCCCCTCAAGTCCTGCACTGGTATACTTGAATTTTTTTCCCTTATACAAGCTGAATGCTTTGAACAGTCACTCCATGGAGATGCCTAGCTGCTCTGCAATATCAGATTTGATATCATCCTTTCCTAAGAGGTAAATGACCCTGTTTCACAGGAGAACCCCAGGCCATAGATTTTTTCATATTCAAGAGCCCCTAAGCCAATTTACCTACTTGGTATATTTTACCTGAGTTTTACTCCAGCATGTTCCCACACACCTGCTTCAGAACTGGAAGACATCTAGATGCAGCTCTGCAGCAATACCTCAGTCCTATGCAGACCCAGAGCATTTTAGCTTAGCACAGCCCCACACTGATGCAGCATTGCATCTCACAGAGCCCTAAACACACACTGCAGCAGCTCTCCAGATACACACATATACTCATAGTTCCAAGTGCAATTGCAGCATTGGTTCATTCATTTCTGACCTCATATAAATTTGATTATCAGGATTAAGCAAATTACTGAAAGGTGAGTCTTAAATAGATGACAGAGCATTTAAAAAATACGTAATTAGCCAGCTAATCAGTATCTTTTTTTGTGGAGAAAGGGGTGAAAGAGTCAGTCAGACTTAGTATAGCAGCTTAACTTCTGTTCTTCAAATTACCATTTGGAGGAGCACCTTTACCACAATACTACAAAGGTGTTAGGCAGCCTCCAAGTCCAGAGCAGGATGGCAGGTGCTTATGCAAAAGCATTGTTGCACACAAGACACTATCATCTCTACTAAACATACCCTTTTCTAAGTAGGTCCTTGGTGCCCAAGGAGGGTCCTCCTCAGCATATGGATCACTGTACTCCACCACTGCTGCCTCCTCCTCCTCATAATCCTCTGGAGGTGGTGGTGGAGGTGGAGATTCATCAAACACTGTCTCATCCACAGGCGGTGGCGGGGGAGGAGTGTCTGAAACTGAAAATAAACAGTAGTATGACCATGAAAATGTCTCTAGAACCACGGTAGCAGGTTGAAGAAATACCCTCTATCCCAAGTAGTTGCACTGGGACCAATAGTTATAACTCATGGAAATACACTAGAGACAATAAAATTCAGAAAAGGAAGGAACAGGTTTCTCCAAGAAAATTATTTCTTTTCCCTCCCTTCAAATTTGAGATGAACTTGCAGAGGCAGCAGAGCAGGCAGAATTCTGGCTATATACAGACAAATCCTTCATCCACTCAAAACAAAAGCCACATCTAGTAATAAATCATAGCACAAGGAGCAGCAAACTTACTGTTTTCTTGAACTCTGGCCACAAATCCCATTAGCGGTAACTGTGGGGTTACCTGTAGGATGGAGGGGGGAGGAGGAGCAAGGGATGCTGCCACAGAAATTAAAAAGAGAGAGGCATTCAGTTAGAAACACAACAAAGCAGCAAACAGGAAAGAAGACATCATCACCACTCAGACAGTGCAGCAGTCTGTCAGACTCACATATAAAGGCTGACATTCAAATGGCTCAGGTGGTTTAAGGGTAAGCCTAAACCTTACTTCAAGGAGATGTCTCTTGTTTTTAAAATTTCCAACCAGCTCTTTTCCATAAGATTAAGAATCCATGCTGAAGCATTCTCTTCAAATGAAGTTTATTGCTACAGCAACACAGCATTTCATGAACAGACCTAAGTAACAAATCTATCAAGAGGATTCTTTCCCTGTAACCCTCCACTTTCCGGATCAAATTGATATTTATAGAAGTGACTTTTGTAGCACCATCCACCAATCCTTAGTAATGAAAATTAATATAACAACTTTACACCAAAAAGTAGGCCAAAAAACCAATCAAATGCAGCAAAACATTTATTATACTTTAGGCAAAACAGCCCACTGCACTGAACTCGGAATGGCCCTGGTACAATTCATGTGAATTCAGGCTTAAAGAAGATATGTTCAGCCAGTTGCAATGTTACAACACGGAACTGGGGTTTAAGCCAGGAATGAAAGTTTCAATTTTCTAGTTCAGGTAAAAAAAGTAGTTACCCAGTTTTATGTGGGTTTAGTATCACTTTGCTAAAGTAACAGAGTCATGTTCTTTAAGCGAGTTACAAGATTACTGTTTAGAAGGCACACCTCAGGAAAAGCACAACTGAACAATGTGTTAGTAGCGGGATACAAACATTTAGTCACGCCCAAAAGACAGCGAGGAAAAAGGTTCTACACTTCAGGTACCAGTCCATTTCCTCAGCCTGCAGAAAACTACATTTCAGACCAGTCCCAGAGCCAGTAAGAAAACTGACAGGTATGATGTAGTGTTTTTCAAAATTAATTCATGTCATCACAGCAAAATGAGAAGAACTCCAGAGCATTTAAAATTAATGTCTAAGAACTTCTCCTGCTGGCTTACTGCGTTTCAGTAGCACTGGTAGTGTCTGAAGTGCTTTTAATTTCTTCTGTCACTCACATTCACATTTCTTTCACCACTACACATCCCAAACAAAAATAAAACCCAACAGAGCAACCATCCTTTTTGTTGTAAAATACCCCTGTACCTCCACATAAAGCAAGCTCCATCATCTCACCGTTTAATTGATATTTCTTGGGAAAAGCTGAAATAGACTTCTAATTACAGCTTCTCTAAATTGAGTGACGTGACCTCTGAGGGTATTTATTCTTTCAAGTGTAACCACAGTAGCTAGGAAAAAACTGGTCTTGCATTTTTTCAGTGAAGGAAAAGGGAGCTGGAATTTGAAGTCCTACTGAATGCAGTAATATTCATGATTTCAGCATCCTTGTGCGGCTCTGAAGTCCCTGCCTTTTTAATTAGACATGCTATAAAAATGTTCAGTTTCAAAATGTTTCCTCTATTTATCATCATACGGATTCACACAATTCGTATCTATCACACAAGACTAGCATTTCCTTGGTCCCTTCAGCGTACTTTGTTCATGTGCTATTTCTTTGAAAGAAATACAGAGGCTTTCCACGTAGAACATAAATCACTCTAGAGAATTCCAAGCAAATAAGGAAAAGAAAATCCCTTAGTTTAGTTTGGGTTATGTAGTTTAATCACAATGGTGACATCATTCTTCCTTTATCCATTTGGTTTGTGCTTCTATCTATGCATAGTGCAGGGGCTATCCTATCTTTTATATATATATATATATATCTCATATATATCATACTATATGATACATACACATATACATAGCATATATATCATACGATATGATATATAGTGACTCTAATCTAGTTTTGACATTTAGGAGCCAATACAATAAATATTTTATTAACAACGACTTTGTTTACAAAGGGCATCAAAAGAACTTTACTGTATCTCTGCTGTCTCAAAAGACAATATGAGCATCAGCTTAAATGCTCCCTCCAGCTTCTTTCCATGTAGACCATTGGTAGATTAAGAGTTTATCAACACGGCTGCTGTACATTATTTCAGAAATACCCAAGAGCTAGACTGCTTCAGACTGATAAGAATTCAGCTACACAAACAGCGTATAGTGCAAACCATCTCAGTACTTGCCCAGTTTCTCCCACAGGGTTTTCAGCCTGTGCTGAACTCCGCACTGCTTAGACACTGGTATCTAAGGCCGCAAAGTTAAAACACATTTTAGGTGGCATGGCTGGCAAGAGCACCTTTGGGCAGACATATCCTGAGACCATTTAGGGTCTGCATTTCTTAGTATTTTCAGTCATTAAAAAGGTCTCACCATGAAGTAGGGAAATTATGCTATCTTAGAACTGGCACTCAAAAGAGCAAGACAAGGCAAGGATCTTTCATCCTCCTGTGAAACAAGTAAACAAAAATGGCTACACCAACATACTAAAACCATACTAAATGGAAGTGGAAAAACCAGCCTGCAAAACACAAGCCACAGCTGGTACACTCCTCAGCCTGTTGCAAGATCTCTTTCTAATCTCTTAAGTTTGTGTTTTCTCCCTCTCTTCAGGAATGCTGAAAAGCAATTGCGGCCCCTGTCCTCTAACTGCTAACCCTGCTCTTTACAGACAAAACAGTCCTGTTCTTAGGATCTCATCAATCACACATGCTCATGCATCCTCTCCCTTCAAGGTTCAGGCCAAAAAATCCTTGGATTTACTAACAGTTATAACTGCAAAGCTAATAAATTCTGTATTCTGTTAGAAATATATATATAAAAAGTCTGTTACTACAACTGCTTTTTTGTTGTATCAAGTAAGCCAGTATAATTTAAGCAGTATGGTTGTGATTTACTGCTCAAGTGAGTAATCACGACAATCATTGTCTTCTTAGCCACAATTCAGTATGCAGACTGCACTGTGGTTATGTAACTTATTTAAAGTCTATTTGGCATCTTCTGTGATTACCTATTAATGCAATGGTGGCTTGAAGAGAACTATCCCTTTGCTAAAGCAGGAATGCACAGCAGTTGTCAGAAACTCTCCGAATATACTAAAAATCCTCTTCACTGCTAAGGTAATCCTGAAAGCTTTTTTTATTGCTATTACCCATTCCTTCCTGCCTGCTTCCCTACTGCCTTCAATATGCACATAATGTGATTAACACCACCACGTATTTCAGGCAACTGGGCTGCAATTTAGTTATATTCCCTCCATCCTTCTGTCCCCAGCAGGACCATCCATTTTGTTCTCATGTTATGCACAAACATGGCAGGATAATTCACAAGCAGTAACATTTGAACCTGATCAAATCTTTTAAATGCAGATTGCAGCATTTGACCTAATTCTAAATTCAGTGCTCAATTAAAAAAACAAAGGGAAAAACAAAACTAAACACCAAAACCAAACCAAACAAGCAACAACAAATCCAAACAAACACCCAAACACACACACAAAACCAAAACAAACCACTAAAAACCACCACCACAAAACATAAATGCACTGTGGTACTTCCAAGTTCTTGCTGGTTAATGGGCAACTTCTTAACAAGGAACCTTCAGTATGTTCCCTGCATCTTTCCACAGCTTTGCTAAAAAAGAAAGTCTCCCTTACTCTGGTATTGAAACCTACATGTCACTTCAGAAGCACAGGAAAAGAACTGCTTAGATAAAAAGCTACTGTGTTATGCCTGCCACACAGACATGCCATCCCTTATTAATATCACACTTTTTAAGACAGGTTGTCTATTAAAATAACATCACCTGTGGACTTAGCAGATAACACAGCTCCTCTGTATCCCACATCAAACACCACAATGACTCCAAGGTGTCTAATGCTTACTCTTGTATAACAAATGCAATTTCTTGAACTGACCATTAATCAGAAGGAAAAAGCATACAAGGTAAAGACTGATTAATGAAGAATCAGCGTTCTGGTGCAATGTCAAATATCCATCCATCCAACAAGGCAGATACAGACACATGGTGTAGTAAAGGATCTAAGGTCCTCTGATAGCGTCTGTGAGATCAAAAGTAATTTATTTGGCAACAAAGCCAGTATTGTTTTAAACTGCTTGGCATAATGGAAGCTGAACACTCTGTACTTTGACTGCAACTTTGTCATGGCTCCCTGCAATGTACTGGAAGTCACCCGAGACTAACTGCATGATCTGCAGTGGCAACAGAACATAAGATTTGAGACCTGAAGGCCTCTCCATTCACCTCTGTGTTGAGTTCAACAGAGCAGAAAAATTTTCTTACTTGGATTCTGGTTATAAAATGGCCCTCCGTTCATCTGGTTCTGAAGGCTTGTCTGTGACGTGATCGAAGGAGGACGCCGATATGGCAAAGATCCCCCTATTGTTGGGGGTGTGTGTCGAGATGCAGGCCTGTTCATGCTGTAGAACTGAACTGGGTGACCTAGGTTAGAAAGAGAAATGCCTCAGCAGAGAAGAACGATGACTGCCTTTTTAAAATTTGCATTCAAGGTTCAAAGGCTTGGAAAGGTTTCTGGGTCTTTTTAAAGACATCTGCATCCTGGGAGCTGTCAGCCAGTTCAGCTGCAAGGCTGGCAGGACACTGGATGTCTCAAAAGCAACACAAAACCCAGCTTTTCCTACTGCCTCTAATCAGCACTGCTCACAAAATCCAAATACAGAGCTGCCTAAGGTACAAAGCTTCAATATGAAAGAAAATAATTCCCAGTTATCCATTCTAGACAATGCATCTTAATAGCTTCTTGCAAATTTAGTTATTTATAAACTTGCCAAAAAGTTACACTTCACAGTTCAGCAATTAAACATCACATACATACAAACTAACTGTACACCATTTCCAAGATTCAAAGCTGTTACCTTCTACAACCAAAAACCACAATACTAACTGTGCTAGTGCTATTCAGGAAATACACAACGAGCCATGTGGGGAGAAAAGAGTGTTAGGAACAACTTGAAGAATGAAATAAATGAAATCATATTCAAAGGCCCTGTCTTTCAGGAAGCTGTCAATTGAAACAACTCCTTAAAAACCTGCTCTCCATTTTAATCACTTCTTGTATCAAAGTAACTGATCTGATTCTAAGCAAGCAATAAATGAAGCAAGACCATTAAGCTCTCTTATGTGCTCAAATAAAGTTCTTTTCCTTATATGCTGTATAAAATAAACTGGATTTATTATAGCTATATGGGTTATTACTCTCCCTAACTATTCTGCCTCCACCATTTGTGCTAGAAATAAATTTCTGAAGCAATGCAAGGGAACAAGGGAGAAGGGGTGGTGGCTGTGGCTGAGGAGAATTGCACGGAGAGGAGTGAACAGGGCAGCAGAACAAAGAACTGGGCATTTGTAAAAAACCTGCACTGTTTTCTCCATTCTGCTTGGATTCCTTTGCAAAGCTTCACACTAGGTCAGTAAATTAAATGCCAGTTGTTTGCTGCTCCGTTACTTGCTCCTAAGAGCAAATGCAAAAACTCACATTCCTCCTGCTTTGTATGGATACTGCCCAAAAAATGCACTTTTTACAGATGGAGGAGTTACTATTAAGGAATCCTCCTAGCGTGTGTGTATATATATATTTTTCCTAATGCATCTTTCCAGTGTGTCTGTCTGTCTCCCTGTTTCTTAATGCAGTGGTAGAAATCAGTGGTGATTAGAATGAAGTGAGGAGAGAAGAAAGAGGCATAAGAGATCCTCAAGAACCAAAACCTACAACTTCATAGATGGTAAACTATCCAGTCTCTTCAAACACTTTTTTCAGAGGAGCCATGCAAGCACCCTCACTAATAGCACAGGGCAAGAAAAGATCTTAGAAATAGTAAGTAATCTGAAATTTCTCTTATGGATTGTGAATTTATAGCAGTTAAAATATTAATCTCTGCTCGATTTTGATTTATTAAAAATACAGAAGCATTATGGCTTAAGTAGAATACTGACAGCAAATCAAAACCAGAAAACAGACTGAGGGCCCACACAACACAGCTCATCATCTAATCATGGAAGTAGTTTAGACAACAGGATCATCTTCTACTACCAAAATTCATTACACTCTGGAAGCTTTCTAGTCAGAGTCATGGATTCTAGCATAAGTATATTCTCATTTTATATGTGTCACAGCACCTTAAACTAAATACAATTTCAGGAATGCTTCTGGCATCTGGTGAAATTCTAACAGACACCAAGAGTAATAAACACAAAACCCTATTCAGACCATTGTGATCAGCCTCCACTATAACAATGTAACAGTGGTCGTAGGTAGCCCTGTAGGAATTTCGCTGTCTAAAGGAGATCTTTACAGTGCAGGTGTAACTCCCTGTTCAAAACCTGATATAGAACAGGCATATGGTTATGCTGCAACTTCAGCATATGAGAAGATAAAAGTGCAGGGTAATTTCATAAACATTAAAAAAAGCCATTTGCAATATACACCATATGTACCATGTATTAAAACAAAATGCTTTAGCACTATTCTGCATAATGAAAAATTGTAATCTGACACGGAACAGAAAAAAAAAGTCTTTTTTATCAGTTCATTGAAAGAAGCCCTGTCATCTGAAAGCACTGAAAGGACAAGTCATACAAATCATACTTTGCTAGATGCACTTTTTTTTATTCTATCACTGAAGCAGAACAATCAGACCCAAACTATCAGTGCTGGTTCCCCCAACATAATTATTCTATGAGAGTCTCAATATCCAAACTGTAATACAATTATAATAATTCTATACATGTAAAAATAATAAAATGAAACATGATTGCTCTTTATAAAGCTAGCACACCTTCAATTGTCTGCTGTAGCCATTACCTTATAGCTGGGTATTAGCAGATATTTTCTGGTTATATTTTAAAACATAATTTAAAAAAGGTCACTGCTTCTGAAGTAACTTTGCAAAGCCTCGGATCGTGATCACATCTGGGTTCCTCTGCCCACCAGCAGGAGCAGACACTCACCTGCAGAGGGTGTGGAAGAAACAGCAGGGGGAGTTGGAGAGGTGAAGCCATCAGCAAGGGGCTGAGCTCCTGCAGCAGCAGCAGCAGCATCTGGGGCAGCAGAGGAAGGGGCAGGAACAGGAGGAGTGGGGGCAGGAGCAGAGGTAGCAGGAGGGGGAGCAGTGCCAGCCGAGCCAGCAGGGGCTACGTGAAGAGAGGAGGAAGAGGTGGAGTTAATAAGGAGATATGTTAGCAAGGATTAGAGAAAGCTGCTGACTATCCAGTGTTAGCTCTTTATTAGATGCATAGTATTTTAGAATGCACAAGGAGATGAGAGAAAAATGGAGCTGTTAAAAAAAGGCTCATTCCTATGTAGACGGTAAACGAGGGTCAAGCAAATCCACTTCTTTACAGGTCTGAAGGGAACAACCCAGAACTTCTCACTGAAAGCCATCAACTTCTGAAAGATGCCTTTATACCTTGCTATTTACGCTTCCATCTGCAGCATAGCTGCCTTTAGTTTTGCGTAAATTAGCTACTATAGAGAAGAGGAAAGCCAAATACATCCAGTTCTTTGTTTCAGTAGCATCATGTATCTCAGATTATGCTGCAAACCAATCATACACTTCACTTAAAGGGCTGAGCCAAGGAAGACGAGCACTAATGTCACTTCCAATTTCTGGAAAGACTGGCAATTACACTGAACTAGTATCTTTTTGTGACAACTCAGGCCTGCATTAGTGTACTAAAGATTTTACTCTGTGCCTGCCTCTCACTTCATCTAATTTTCTGAAAACATGCTTCTATGTATCTGCACAGCCAATGAAAGAAACATGTATTTGCTTAAAAGGACAAGGGAGAAGTTTCCCCCAGCCTACTAAAAAAGTAGTTGTGCCCTGCCTAGTTACATGTAGGCAGCCAGGCAAAAAAAGAACCAAAGAAGTGATAAACAAATTAACATATATATAATATATGAAACAAGCATGGGAGCACATCAGACACTACCCGAAAAGATACTGATTCAAACTCACACTTTCAATAGCAAGCAATTTTCAAGGGTTACAATTTTCTGGATAGTGGGCTTTGAAACTTCCCTTGCAGTTCAGGAGACTTGCAAATGCTAAAGGTTAAAACAGAGTCAGAAAAAGGAACAGTAAGTTTCCACTTACCTGGATAGACACTGGGAGGAGATGGTGTAGGAACAGCAATTGGAACACCCACACTTCCACTTCCACTGTTCTCTCGACTGCTGCTCCGACTACTTGGATGGCTTCCTCCACTACTCCCACTGCTGCTATAAGAAACCAAAATAACCCATGATATGGATATGCTGCTGTGCATGCTGAAACATAAGATCCCTCATATAGCACCTTACTAATTCAGAGAAGTAACAGGGAAAACAAGAAAAGAAACAAGGATGATACAGACCTCTATAAAGCTTGGTTTTCCTAAAACTCTGCACTTTGACTACAACATGACAGGTTTTTTTTTCAGTTAGTGAACTTGCCCAAAAAATGAAAAACTTTTGCAACCTTGTTCCGCAGCACAGCATTCCAATATTGTTAAACCCTACTGAGCAAAGACAGACCTTTTACCTGTAAGTCATAAAACATGTAGACTGTTTAGACCCTGATTTGTGTGCTTTCATATGACACTACTAGAATCTGGAAATTTCAAGATAATAAAGTAAAAGTCAGATTTTCTTATATTTTAAGTCTATCTGTTTTGCCATCCTCAAGTGCTTATGATATTTAAAGATTTCAAGGGTAGCATTTAGACCTGTCATGTCATATCATTAAACTTATTATCCTACAGAAAATGCTAGCCTTCTGCAGGATCTTTGGTAGTGTAATTCAGGTTTATTCTGTGCTTATTGTTACCAATAGCCTCAAAATACAATGCTCTTTTTCAGCTACTCAATCTACAAACATCAAAGACCGTTCAAACAAAAATGTGATTATAAACATCCTGTGCAGTCCTTCAACATGTGGAAAGCAAGCTATGTACAAAGTCTTTTCCCAGTTCTGAAAGCATTTCTTAAAATATCACTATCTGCTCATTTGAAGAACATTACAATTTTAGTAACTAAGTACTGTAACTAAGTGATGGCACTAAAATTAAAGTGACTAGGGGATTAAGTGAACAATCTTAAAATGATTCACTATTCTGGGTTTATTAGAGTGCATTCTCCTCATGCCAAATGATGTTCCAAGTCCACATTGTAAATTAGCAAGTGTCACTGTAAAGGCACAGACGGATTTGGATATTTTTTTATAGTTTTTATTGTCTATGTGCTTACACAATGCTATCCACACACTGTACAGGACTACATTGAATACCTGTATGTGCGATTCCTTTGATTCACAGAAGCAGTTCTAACAGGGCTCTGTTGTGAGGGAGCCATATTGCGCGTTGGGCTAGGCACGTAGTCATTTGGTACCACTGGAGGACGTACTGGCTCCAATGTACGATAAGGAGAGTGACGCCTGCCCAAGGACAAGCACATATCGGAATCAAATTAAAATAATACAGACAAATCTAAAGATTTTTTCATTCTTTAAAAGACAGCTACATACTAATCAGTAATAAGAGCTAATGAAAGAAAAATATGTTTTCCTGCAAGTTTGCTGTATCTACTTCATAGGATGAGAAAAAACAACTAAGGATTTCTTCATGCACTTCAAGCTTTCTAATAATAAACTCTGTGTTGCACATCCCATTCATGTTTTAAAAGTACTCCATATCTTGTTTTAAAATAAAACACCACAGTTCGTATGTATATACATAATAACATACCAATAGACTGCATTTATCCCAGTTATAACACATTTTCACAGACTTAACAAGAAAGCACTTTCATCACACACAGCATAAATAATTAATGAACAGTGCCACATACTAATTTTCCAGTTGTTTAGCACCACCTGTCAAAGCCACACAGTTACTGACTTTTTACTCTAAAGCACATAGTTGTAAGTGTTCTGCAATGATAAAGAAGTTCCTGTTGGGAAAGTAACGATGCCTGCTGTCTTCTGACAGGAACACAGTAACTGATACATGAGACATGATCAGTATAAGAGAATGAGAACATAACACCTTTGTGAATGGTTAAAACAAACAAACAAAAAGCAAAACCCAAACCCAAAACCAAACAAAAATACCCAAACAAACCTCACACCACAGAAAAGGAAAGAATCTTCCCTTTCTCCCCCGTTTTGTTCGCCAAAACTGTTTATAGATTTGGTAACTGCACTTACCCAATAGTTCCTTTTCCTGACATTGGTGGACTTGGTGGCTTCTGGGTGGGTGGTGTTGTACGAGGCAGCCCACCCATCTTCATATTCTGTGTGCTGACCTGCATGAAAGAATGGGGAGAAAAAAAACGGCCTTCACTAAGCTCAAGCTTCTAGGGGGAGAGACACTGAGATGCCTTTAGCAATTAAGTAGGGAAAAGTTAAAATGAACAAAAAAATTGAGAGGCCATGCATTTTATATGCAATTTCCACTCTGCTAGAACTCAAGAGTTGTGCTCAAAGGACTCTTTATTATATGGGGGTTTAAAAAATTGTATGTACAAAGAGTGAATTTGCCTTTAGGCTGTCATATAAACATTAAAACACTAACAATACAGACACTGTATCTAACTTGGTTAAACCCCCCAGTCATCTTTTGAGATGAAGACAGTTTGCAAAAGTATTTTTGAATAATCTTTAAAAATACTAAGGTTTATCTGAGAG
This sequence comes from Agapornis canus, assembly GCA_036873685.1. Classification (NCBI taxonomy): domain Eukaryota; kingdom Metazoa; phylum Chordata; class Aves; order Psittaciformes; family Psittacidae; genus Agapornis; species Agapornis canus. The sequence continues at coordinate 13,217 of JBAFWW010014543.1, forward strand.
GTGACAATTCAATGTTATCCATACAAACATGGAAGGGTCAGAGTAATCTCAAAATACCATCCATTACTGGTTCAATGTTGTCACAGTATGATATCACTTTTTAGGATAATATTTATTGTAAATATTTATATATATGTAAACCTAGAGAGAAAGCTGTATGGAAAAACATTAAAAGACATAATTTTTCCCTCCACCATATCTGTAGCAATTTAATCTCTAAGAATTGATAAATAAACTGATGGGGAGAAAAATATTTAGCAGTGATGTGACCTAACTGTGGTTGCCCATTCCCCCTCTTTCAGAGTAAAATACTAACGAAGTAACTTTTATATGAAAGAATTTACTCTAACTTATTTTAAAAACTCATCTGCATTTCTGACTGATTGACCAGATAGGAATCCTAAACAATTGCTACCAGTGTAGGCATTTTGTTTATGCCAGCTCAATGCATACACCCTTACAGGAATCAATACATGGTCTTCCTACAAGTCTCTGTTAAAACAGCTGTGATTTATGAATGCTCAGACAGAGGGATATTCAACAAACCTAAGTAAGCATGCTTACATCCCTTTTTCTGTTGTTCTGTAATGCTCTATTTCACAGCGTTTCTTATTTCCAAAATGTAAATCTTGCCTACTACCCCTACCTCCCATATATAAAAGAAACAGAGACCAAGGCATTGAAGAGTATTTGCAAACACCAGTAAAGGCAAATTACTCCTTTAAAATTTGACTATAACAACTCATTTAAAATCCTGACAATGTTTAGATTTGTGAATTCATAAACATTGCCAACAGTGCAGAGTAATATATTTAATATTCTAATGCACTGAAACTCAATTCCCTGGCTCTAGATAATCCCAGTGCTATTACGTTTTCAATCTGCTAGTAGGAAAAGAAAAATCCAGCAATGGAAGTTGTTTGTTGGGTTTGGGTTTCTTTTGTCAGATTCAAAAAACATGTTTGGATTTAGTTGCAAGAGTACTTTGTGATGTCAATTTAATCTTTATTTTGCATAGTCTTATAAAGTCCTTTAAGCCAACTCTAAGCAACAAGAAATCTAAAGTTAATTCAAGTGGGGGATGAGGTAAGCACTGAACTACAACTACTTGAAGGGAGGAGGGTAAGTGTAAAATGTTTTATTCTATACACGGAACATTAAGAAACAGCACAAAATTAGATCTTTTTTAAAGTTGCAGCACCCCTGTACTTCCTTTTTAATAAAATGCCCGTTTTACTCACCCATCTATCTGACTTGCCCAAAACAAACCCACCTTACCGCACTGTTTCTTGCTATACTTCAAACTGCCCATTAAGCCTACAGGGGCACGGGTTTTGAAAGTTTTTAGATGACAGCAAATCTCGACCAATCTGCATGCTCCTGAAAAGTCCACTTAGGTGTTTCAACCTAATCCTTCTGACCAGATGAGGTAACCACTAGCTAACACTTTACAGTTAATGTAAGATTCCATATATTTAACCATAAAGGCTCTAATTATTCATATACAATCACTGCAGGAACAAAAATGATGTCTTAGGCTTCCACTGGGCTAGAACTACACATAAAGGCCAGTAGAGGTAGAGAATGTAGTGGCATCACACAGTATACAGCAACAATTCAAAGTAATACTTGCCTAATGCATAACTCCAGTGACTGCTAGTTACTTTCATTAACACTGCGAATAAACACACCCTTGACACAGGATGGGAAGTAAGCTTTAGAAAACACAGCCAAAGAAGTGGATCCTATTTTAGCCAAGAAACCAGAGTCACAGAGCAGCCATCCTTAAGAAAGACTAAAATGAAATACGGGGAAATGCACTGACAGTAAGCTTAGTTTCAGACTCTTCGTAATGACTTTTCAACATTGAAATCAAAATGTTGAAAGACCAAGTTTCCAGGGCTGTCATCAAATCTGACAGCACTGATGGCTTTAGAGTCAGCTACTGTAACTTCCCTTTGGCCAAATATCCATAGAAGAGAAATAAAGAATGTAACATTTTTCCAACCGTTCTGGGCAGATCTGTGGAAATAATACCATACAAACCACTAAGAAAGTTTACAGACTGCCTTGAAGAAAGAAAAGTAAAATAAAATTTAAAACTACAGAGTTGCAACTTCAGTTGAGATACAAACACTGTCACATTTCCAGCTGTCCCCTTCTATGGCAACTTCTACTAGGAGGGGGAAAAAAGGGGGGGAAAAGGAGAGGGAAAAAACATTAATGCCCCCCTCTTGCAAAATTTTACTCCATCACCTTTTCTGTTCTGCACATATGATTGCAAAGATCATTTCCATACACAAATTCTCATCCACACACATCCCTCTTACAAATCCAAAGCAACCACCAGAACTTGGGTCATATCTGCATTTGCTGTCAAGTTTCCAAAATCCCTTTTCTTGAGTACAGTGGAATTTGCCAGAAGTCACCCAGTTTCTGACCACATTTCCCCTGGCTCTGCACAGCTGAAACTACCTAGATGCAACTGGTTTAATTAGAGGGTGAAAGCAGAAGAATGCATCTGTTTGCTGCTGGCTGGTTTGCAGGACCCCACAGATCTATGGCTGGTGTGTAGTTAAAGCCTGCAAATTCTTTTAAGAAACTGTGTGGCAAAATAGGGCCTGCAACCAGAAACACAAAGGATTATCTGTGCCTCTGCTCACAACTGCCAAAACAGCTAAGCACCGTGCTAAAAAAAGAAAAAATTAAGACAGTGGCAATGATTTGGGTACAATGCTCATTAAAAACAAACGTAGCTGACTGTTCTAAAAATGGGCAGACAACCCTGTGAACAGCAAGGAGCACATGGGGTCTACCCACAACACATGGATGGAAGCGAGCAAGTAGAAACTATTACCTACTATGGACCACTGTTTAAAAAGGGTACAATAATATTTCATCCAGTGTCTTCTCTACTAATCTACATTGTAAGTTTTAGAAAGGTGACTAAGACACAATACAGGACTGACTACAGCCCTTAGAACATTATAATTAATGTTTTGAATAAATAAAGCTTATTTGTCCAATTTTTATTTTTGGCAACTAGTTTTTCCACAGATCCCAGTGATTAAATCACCTTCTTAAGGTGCTGCATATGACTGAACTTCATTTTTAGAAACATTTAAGAGATTAAGCTTCTTTAGCACTCCACTATATAAGAAATTTATAGTGAAACAAACAAGTTAACACTGAGAAATTCTGCAGTTCATTCAGTTCAGTTCTTGGGAACATTTTCATGAGCAAAAAGGTTCACTGAACAAGAAATGCAGAAACACATAGTGGGACAGATGTAAAAGCCCTCATCAGAGGTGTAAAAACTACAAAAACTATTTGCACCAAAGCACTGAGCGTTTACATGGCTGCAAGGCACTTACCTGTAACAAAGATTTCAATCCACATGCTTTACTCTTCTGAAGAGCATCTCATTGTCAGTCCAATTACCAAAACAAAGTGTTTTGGTTTGTTATTAGGTTTTGCTGTTTGCCTTTTTTTGGGGTTGGGTGTTTTGTTTCGGTTTGCCTCACTCCCACACACCCCCCCAAGAATCCTGAATACCAGATATTCCACACACTCAAATCTCAGGAGGAGCTACTTTCTAAAGCCAAAATCAGGCTCAGCCTAGAAATTTTTAAGTGGCGCTTTACCATCATACTGGATTTTCCAGAACTTTCAGCATGTCAAAAGAATCATGTTTTGCCCAAAATCTAGCAGGAAAGCGTCCCATCAGTGATGTTCCATGAATCATATTCAGAAACTTCAAGCAGCCACCCAGCTGTCTTGAGCAACTTTACATCTGACTCCAGCAAAAAAAAATCTTAGGCTGAATGAAATCTACCTTCTGAAACCTTGCTTCATCTGGTTAACACTACAGAGAGGAGGCACAGATTTTTGATCCATTATCTGCTACCTCAAAGTAAATTGCTTTTCAGGCTGTGCTCAGACACTTGAATACTTACTCTGCATATCTAATTAAACCACGTTTGTCAGCTGATATGAAAGTGAAACATCTAAATTGCAACCCTGTCTTGGGAAATGACCATAAGATGCAGCCTCAGCAAGTGAATTAACTTGTTTTCACCACATCCACCTATGTAAAGTAATTGAAGAACCAAGTCTGGCAAATCAAAAAGGCTTAAACAATGTCATCTTCAATTGACTTGCTGACAACAGATGCTACAGATACTCCTTTGACTTCTAACTGACATTTTCTTCAAAATCTGTTTAAGTTAACCTACCCAGACACAAGCACAGTTAGCCCTGCTACAGTTAGTTTACTATTGCAACTGTTGACTAAGGGCTCTTTGCAGCCATGAAAAATAACGCAGGCTAAACATATCATATCCAATCTCATAAGTAAAATTATTTTTCACATGGAACCAGGGTTAGTAGCTGTCTTTTAGCTTTCATCTCTCAGGCCAATGAACAGCAACTCTACTGAGATTTAAATAGTAACTGATGTCCACTGAGAGAAGCTATGCTGCTTTTTTACTTCATTCCTTTTTTTAAACCCTCAAGTTTTGGCAATGAGTTGATTGACATGTTGCTATTTCCTAAATCAAATTTCTGATTAGATTCATTCTAGTGAAAACAAAGAAACGTTTCAACTTGCATTATAACAAAAAATGTTATTTTCATTCCAAATTATAAATAGAAAAGAATCACTTTCTCTGAAAAGCTAAAGGCTCTTATCACCGTGGCAGATGAGATTAACTGATACAGTACCTCACATAAAATCTGTAATTATATATAAATTTATTTTTAGGATGGTCATTACTTGTTTATAACTGAAACTGCAGAGAGCAACAAAAAATACCTGAGTTTGCAAATTGCTTTTTTTATGATTACTAGGAAAATGGTCATCCAATATGAGCTGGGCTCAAAATAAGCCATCTTCAGCATTAGATGTATCCATTTTGTGTGGATACAGACAGAAAGAGCCATGGAAAAGATTTTGCAATACTCAAATAAAAAGCATTTAAACACTAAGTGACTTGAAATACTATACCTCACACACTTATGTAAACATGTATGTCAAATGACATGCAAGAAATCTCTCATTTATTAAACATTTTCCATTGTGATCAGATGTACTACACAGACTTAAATACATTACTAAAAGTACCAATTCCATCAGGACATCAACGGGATAGCTACTGTAATACCTGGTTTTACAGGCAATCTTCTCAGGAATATGCAGGGTTTTCTTTCAGGTTTTTCCAGTCACAGAAAACACTTAGTAATGAAAAATATTTCACATTAACATGGAACTTCATTTAATTAATATATGCATACTACATGTAAGTATTCTGTGTTCTTAAATACAGTTCCCTCTTTAAAACTGTGGTGGGCTGCTACTAAAACACTTTTATTCCCTCTTTTCCCAAACCAGTAGCACTTCAGGAAAAGAGAGATGTCACAATACCCAATGAAGGTTATGTCCTATTAATTAATGTGCTATGAACTCCAACATAGTATCATGTAACATCATTTAACTGCTTGTCTAATTGATTTGATGCTTTTTATTGCTACTTCTGCAGCTCCTAAGGCTACTAGCATTTAAACCTTATTAAAGTCCTTGGGAATTTTACATACTTCACTCTGAGCTCTTTGATGCACTATTCATTTAATACTCAACTGAAATGTATCATGTAACTTGTTGTTTAGGATTTATATTTATCACAACTATCAAATCTGTGAAAAATTCCACATACGAATGCCTCTCTGGTTTAAACAGTGCTAAGAGTTTCTGAAAAAAAATAAGGATACTGCAACTTTAAAAAATAACATCCAGATCTGAATTTGTTACAGACCTCTGGAGCCCATTATCTGAGCAATCTCACACTGAAACATTAATCCAAATCAAATCATACCTTACACCGCATATAGGATAAAAAGAATATTACACAGGGGGAGGCTCATATTCAGCTGCCTATTTCACTGTACCTTTTCATCTATACAAGATTAGCACAACATTCCCCCCTTGCAAATCATCTATTAGGTACGCTGAAGACAGTTCACATTTTGCCACAAATCTTTTCAGATTAACTGTGTTAGCTTTCTTACATAAATACATCAATTTATATCACAAAATGTTTATCTGCAATGAAATCATTCAACAGAAGGTCTGATACACAGGAGGGAGAGTGGGTGTTGTTTTAAACAATCAAGTAACATTCATGTTAATCATCTCCCCGTGTGTAATAATCTCAGAAGAATAAGAATGGAAATCCAGCCCTGGGGTTTCTTACCTTAAATCTAAGCAACCACTTAATGCATAAATGGAGCAAATAAAAGAGGTAAGGAAAAAAAGCATTGAAAGGTTAGTTGGAACTTCAGGATATGAAGAGAAAGGAAAAAGAAAGAAAAAAGTTAAGCATTCAGCATTAACAAAATAATGTATCAGTAGATCATAGAAAGAGTGATTAAAGCAGAATGTGTCATGAACAAAAAGATTTTCAAGCTGAAACTTTTAACATACATTGCCCACAAAGCCTTTAGGCTAACACCTTAAAATTAATGCTCTGATTGTACAATGTTTACACAAGTTGTTACAGTGCTAACAAAATGTCAGCTTCTTTCAGAATGAATCATGAGATCTAGATGGATTAGCTTTAGAGATTAAATTATTTGTGCTGTCAAAGAATAGCCTTATCAATACCCTGAGCTCATTTAAATGGATTTAAATGCATCAACATATTTACAATAGCCTCTAGAATATTAAGCTACTATTTCCTTTCTCAGCTAATATTTCTTTCCTAAACAATGCTGTTAGTTAACTCTTAACCTGGTATCATGACATCTCTCTTGAACAAATGACAAGAGTAATGATGAGAGTAATTATGTCTTGTAAGAAGTACAGCACTCTATATGGATACTGCACCACATACCAGTATTTTCTAAGCTGGATTTTAAGACATTAATCAACAGCTAAATCTTATTTTAAAGCTCAAGTGCTAGTTTATTGACATTGAGTCCTACACCTTATTGGCATGTATCTCCTTTCCACATAATCATTTTTTTCAGAAATACTAGTCTTTCCATTTCAATGTGATTTGATCTGTTTTCAGTTCAGCTAATCTGAATGTACTATTTTCGTAAAAACAAACATTAAATATGCAGAATCTCAACAGCAGAGCATCCAGAGTGACCACTCTGTTTCATCCATTTAGAAGAGACCCTAATGTATTAAAAAAGAAACATAATCTGATTTACTAGAAAAATCTCCTGTCTTTGACTTTAAAGTTCTATGGATCTATTAACCAAAATGGTCTTTGCTTCATACAGCTACACAGGAAAACCAGAACCCCCTGTACTGGCCAGAGTGGCCAGTTACATAAGAGGGTCCATGACTTCTTCCTCAATAGCATTCCCTGATAATTACAGTACCTTAATACACACCACTTTGAGTAGATCTTCCTTTTTTCCCCTCATCTTCTTGACTAAAGAGCTCTTAGGAGGGACAAACAGATCTGAAGACTTTGTAACTCAGAAAACATTTGAAAAAATTTAAAATCAAATCTCTTTTAGAGAGATCTTCAGATTCCTGCAGCATTGTAGCTTAGGGAGGGAAGATGAGGAGAGACTGCTGGAATGATAGTGGCACTTAAATTCCCTCACACCTCTAAAGAAACCATATAGTAAAGCACCTCTTCCTGAAGATGCTTTGAATTTCTGAATGGAAGGAATAGGTGTTCAAGTGCTTATACTACTTCTCTCAACATGGTAGACTGGATTTCTTGGCCAAGCACAACAAAAACAGGTTCATAAGCACAACCGGTCACTTCCTCCCATGAGCAACAGAATGGTTTTTTTTTTTCTTCTGTGCTGAACATAGGATTAACCCGACTGGAACACATCTATGGATCTTAAGGGTAGAATGATTTCAAGTTCTCCACTTACTGTTTCACAAGTACACAATACTTTTTCATTTTCTCGATAAATACAGTACATTGTAAATAAAATTTGTAAAATGTTTTCAGCACACCACAGCATAATAATGGATGCAAATACACATCTGACTCATCATCCATTTGATGAACTATGTTCTTTCAGAACATACCTCACTGCATCAGTGAGTACTGTTCTGCTACATTGAGGTAAGTGGGATACCAGTTATAATGGTTTAGAGCCTGTGCTAAATAAGATTGTGCTGCTGAGCAATTAAAAACTATTCTTTAATGGGTTCTAAAATAATCTCCTTGAAACAAAAGTGTTCATTAAAATATTAGCAACAGTAATCCTGCAGGTTAATATGCTTCATCCATACCCAGGAGTTCTGCTGACCTGCATAAATTTGAAATTTTTAAGAATTAGCAGTAGATTTTAACACAAGACTGGTAATAATTTCTGGGTGAAAACTGTAGTTATTAATGCTGGGGTTTGTTGGTTTGGTTTTCCAAATCAAGCTTAAAGAGTCATTTGTCTTTTTTAAATCTGTTTAAAGTTACAAACTGAGATTGACTCTTTTAGAAGAAACTGGGCAAGAAAGACTTTCTGTTAAAAAGCAGGATGTTGAAAGACCTTGAGAAAAATTGCTTGGCAAAGATTTTTAAATGGGACTGTTCAGAATTTTAAGAGTTTGGTTAAACAATCTTTGCCATTTAAATAGCTATCCAAGCAGACAGTTCAAATTGAACAACCTAGGTAACCTAACACAGTTAGGTGTCAAGCAAAAGAAGTCCTGGTGTACGCTGACTGGAAGAAGCACCTTACCTTACCGCTACTTAGCAGGTTTACAGATTTGTTAGTTTTTCATGTGAAAACGACACTGCTTTATGTTATTTACCTTTCTTCCCCTGGAACTTTAACACTGTCAGTGTTCTCTTTTCCACATTTGTTTTCCTGGCAGCACAAGTAAATAATGAGCTCACACCTGCTAAGACTGTTTACATTCAGGATGGGCTTTTAAAAATGTGCATAAATAATCTCACACATGATATTACTGCTGTTGTGTACACTGATCTAACACCTGCATACAACAGGCACCAGTTGTGTCTCAATCCAATCTTTGACCTGAAATGTCTCCTTTTTTCCTAGTCTTAAAAGAGAAAACCAGCTGGCTTAAAACTTGGCAGCAACATTCCTATTCTGAAACCCCATATGGCACTAAAGTTGTAGAGCGCTCAGTTTAACAAAGCGCATCACAGGATATGGGTCTAACTGACTGACAGAAGGAAGAAAAGGCAGCCCATAGTACTTCTCATGCAAACCCTTTCTTCTGGTGAGCTTCAAAGTAAACCAGTGGCAATTACAGCTGGATCATAGTTTGTGGTGCTAATTCAGGCAGGAAACTGATGGTCATTAGCCTTTCAGTCCCCAGGTATATCCCTGGCAACCGACTAAAAAAAGTGAATTAGAGCATCACACAAGTAGGCATTCAGAACCATTTTAAAAAGTGAGACCCACAGTCTCAAATATCCTCAGAAATAAGGTTCAGTAGGCTTGCAAGATTCAGAAACACTGAGACAAGGGAACAAGAAGAGGCAACTGCAAATTGGACAGGACTCCTCTTATGCTTACAGACACACTGGCCAAGCAAGAAGAAACTGGTGTATTACTACGAAAAACAGCAAGTTATTTCAAAAATATACAAAGACAAGGTATTTGCAGTTTGGCTGTTTTAACAATATCACCTACCTTCACTCCATGTCCAATATCATCTAGAATTGTATAATCAATAGGTTTCCTGATGTAGCGAACTGGTCGCTCCAAGTTAGCTGGTGCAATGATTTTGTGAGTTCTTGAGGTGTTTTTGTTTGTAGTCAAGATACCAATTTCTCTTCTAGCAACTTTTTCTTTGTGAATGTCCACCGTCTACAAAAGACGCAGTGTATTTACTAACAGTGGTATGCATTTGAATACAGAGTCAGTATAAAAGAAAACTGAATTAGTTCCAACGTTTTGAAGATCCCTGTACACTGTGCTAAACAAATCACTACATATACTTGACTCCATCATCTTTGTTCAATTTACTGTTGAACTTGCCACCTCTAGACGCACACTAACAGCTATGGGTTCTTTGGATTCTCTGTTACTCTAACTCTTTACAGTTCAGCAAAATTTCTTCTCTCTTCCGTCCCTAGTAGTTCCCGTCAATTTACTGACACAGTTTTAGATGATTCCTTAAATTATCCTTTTTATTTTTATAAATACTCTCTAAGCTCATCTTGAAATGGGCTCCAATTAGATGAAGTTTAAGGATACCTTCCTGAAAGTTAAATTCTATGACCTGAAAAACAAATCATAAATAGGTTTTCTTACACTGTAAAACGATTTCCTGTACTAGGACTGGTGGTCATGTGATAGAATAAAATTTCACTCAGACAAATCGATAAGGTATTTTAGTCGTTACAAATCAAATTATTAGATTTCAGAAAGCGCTCAGTACTGACTTGTCTACAGTGAAGCCAGTGGTTAAGCCCACTGTCTTCACTTAGAATGTCTAAGGCCAATGCTGCAAATCCCTTACTCCACATGTTATGAGTACCATCAAAGAATCTCCAGTGTAAGATAAAGCCCTGCTGAAAATCCATTGCCTGAAAACATGTTATTGAATCTTGGCTGGTAACTAAACTAGGAAAAAATGCTTATCTATTCCTTCCACAAAAACCAAAATCTCTTAAATGATGTTGCACAGAGTTGTTGCATCATCCAAAACAAAATATTCTTTGCTCAAAAAGCAGCTTTCCTCATAGGAAACTTGCCAGAGTTGTGAACAAACATTTCAGCTACAGGCTAGCAAGAAAAAGGTAAGAAAACAGCCAAAATCACCAACTCTATCCTATCCAAAAAAAGGACACACCATTAGGATTTCTAAACATTCACATGATTTCTGGTTACTGCTTGAGTACATGAATGGCACCAGAAAGACTTTTCACAATTAGGAGGCAGGCTCCACAGCAATTAAGTAACAGGAACAAATGAGAATTCACTTTCACCACACAAATTCCTTTTCACTTCTTTTTTTCCTGTGGACAGGGACTGGGGCTGTGTGGTTGGCTACACTGGTTTAGGCTATTGTCTGTTCTACTGATAGCAAAACCAAGCAAAACAGACCCTGTATTACTTCATGGAACCATCATAACCTTTGAAACTACAAAAATTAAAAATTGAAGATACAAAAAGCCACATCCAAGAAGTTATTTCTTCACATTTCTTCCAGAGAATAATTTCCACAAATACAAAGGACATTATATGGAAGCTTAAATTACTATCCATCCAGATTACCTAGTAATTCCTAGCAACACAGTTTCAGGATCTTGCAACTTTGTTAAAGTTATGTACTGAATACAGCTGTCAGGTACATTTCTGCCACCTCTAGTACCACCTGCTCAAAACTGTAAAACTCTAAGGTTTCTACTAAAGTTGCACAGCTATTTCTTAAAACAAAGCTATGGAAAAGTAGATTATTCAAAGTCAAAATACGTTGGCAAGTCTCTATGGAAAGCTCAAGATTGGTGAGCAATGATTTGAAATTTAATAGGGGTAGTAAACTATGTGGGACACATCCTCCATCACACTCACAAAAATAAACCAAACCCAAACAGAACTGGTCAATATATAAACTCTACAGAAACACACATATTTCTATGACTACTTAACAATCAGAGCACTCGCCAAACAACTTTGCCAAAGTCCTTCTTGAAGCTCCCTGCGATGACCTAGTCTATGTACCATCCCCCAGTACAACAGTGCAGATAGATCCTAACAGCTCTTCCAATGTTACTGGCTGTACAAGCACCAGTGCAAATAGAGCACATAAGCACGTTCCAGGCCAGAGTACCAAAGGGATACCGTTCTGCAACAGCATAAGATTTAATACTTTATTGTCCATCACAGGTTTTTATCCCTTCTCTGTGCCAAAACCTTTGCTTTTGCAGCAGAGTGGAAGAACTGGAACAGTCATACCAAAGACAGCCTACAAAATCTTCAGCTCATTTGTTGAACAGTCAGAAAGCACATACCTTCTAATGATATGTGACTGCAGTAACTTGGAGGCCAGTCTCATGTTTAATACCACTCTACAATTATCTCAAACTTCATCTGTGATCTAGGCATGTCATTACAGAACTGCAGAAATAGCACGCTGTGTCTTGAATGGTCTTTGTCTCACAGTCCTCTGACACCATTTACTAGGATGTTAAACCACCTCAGCTGCAACAGCAGCTGCACCTCAAATGCTATGTGACATTTCAAATGTACTGAAACATCAAAATCTTATGGGTCTGAATCTAGTCATTCAAAACTAGTTTATGCCTTGGACACTATGTTTTCAGAGCCTTAATTTCAATCTATAAATCAGAAAGAAAATAAAAGTAATTAATGCAGTGCTAGCAAAATTATCTCTTCCTTTTTTTCCAAGAAATTGATGCTTGCAACTTTGAAGATGTTCTTTTAATATATTTTGTATATATCGATAATTATGCAGTTATCCATAAATACAGTGTGAGTACAGATAAATTAATGCACATATTATTGTAGTGATGGTACCTTCGCACTGTGAAAAAATGTTTCCCTGAATGAAAAGCATGGGTTCTTTCAAATATTCATGAGTTATGAGTACAACCAGTTTCCTTAAGGACCATGGTGATCAGTGAGCCATTACTACAGTACCAAACAATGAAATGCATAGAAGCTAATTAAATGCTGAAGCTCATCTAATGGGAATTCTCTTGCATGATAATTCAGAACATCTCTTTGGCAGTGCATAGCTATGGAATAACTAGGAACACAAAATCAGTACCTAACTCTGTTACAGACTCCTAAAATTATAAGTATTTTGCTGGGAGGTTTTTTAAAAGTTTGATTTTTTTGCTTTAGTAGACAGCTAGAATCCTAAGATCTTAAGACACCTATAAAACAGAGGGAAGGAACATTGTGGTATTTGATTAGTAAAGAATGGAACAAAGATTAACCTGCTTCTAAAGAAAATGAAATAACTTCTCCTCAACACAGGTAATTATTACCTCCAGCACTAGCATAAACCCCTTAAGTGAGACAGGAGAATGCTAGCAGAACTTCAGCACTTGGGAAACTTCTATTGAGAAGTTCTGGGGATGAGAGCTGGACTAACAGAACACCTGGCTTGAAAAGTCGATCAGAAAACATAAACAGGATACCCTGTGCCCTTCCATAACTTAAAGCAACTGGTTTTTAACAAGAAGTTTCAGACTTCTGACAGCTTTCCCTCCACCACCCCCCAGCTCCTTTGGCAAAAGCTTTAAAATGGCAGTTTGTGAAAGGCTGGGCTCATTACTATAATGTTTTCATATGTTTTCCTACATGCCTGCAATAAGCCAAGGGGGAAAAAAAAATAAATTAAAACCCCACTACTTTACTTTTTATTATTATTAGGAATTTTCTGGCCATTTTGAAACATCAAGGTGCCATACTGAGTTCAATGATAACAGCCTCAAGATATACAAGGATCAAAATAAACAAAACATTAAAACATTTCTGGGTTTCCAAAATATTTACCACTTCCCGTAAATGGCACTGAACTGAGTTTTGAGAAATATTCTTCTCTACCTCTAAGTGAAGTTTCTCAGGGTAATAAGTTAGTACTTGTGCTGGTTTTGGCTAGTGTCAATTTTCTTCGTAGCAGCTAGTACAGGGCTATGTTTCAGATTTGTTCTGGAAACAGGGCTGATAACACAGTGATGTTTTAGTTATTGCTGAGCAGCACTTACACAGAGTCAAGGCCTTTTCTGCCTCTCACCCCACCCCACCAGTGAGTAGACCGGGGGTGCACAAAGCATGGGGAAGGACAGCTGACCCCAACTGACCCAAGGGAGATTATGTACCACATGATGTCATGCTCAGCATATAAAACTGAGGTAGGTTGGCTGGGGGGCCATGGTTCAGGAATGACCAGGCATCAGTCAGTTGGTAGTGAGCAAGTGTTTTCATTTGCATAAATTCTCAAGGTTCTACAGGTGTCTGTTATTTTCCTTTTAAAGAAAAATTTTAATCATCATCATCATTATTATATTTCAATTATTAAACTCTCTTTACCTCAACCCCTAAGTTTTTTCACTTTTACTCTTCTGATTCTCTCTCCACAACATGCTGAGGGGCAGGGAAGTGAGCAAGCAGCTGTCAGGGGCTTAGTTGCCCCAAACTACCACAGAACTTTGAAAGCCTAAACTGTAGTGAAATTTCAGAAATAAAAGCCTCCAGAAGCCTTAATTTCTTCTTCTTAAAACCATCTATTGTAAATGTATCAATATATTCTCAGTTTGAGCTTTTAAAATTCAATTTAAAAAAAGAAATCTTCAAAGGAAACTTTGCTTAAATATAGTGTGTCTGGGCTTTAATTTTTTTTTTAATCTGATCTGATAGAATTTAAACAAATTAATTGCAAATTACCTTGAAAACTGGATTATTACCTGAAAAACAGTATATTTTTTGACAAATTTGACCCTAATTTTGACAATCAGAAATGTTACTTTAATTAACCTGAAAAATCTGCCATATTAATTTAAAGAATTTGGATGTTATGAACTTTTCAGTGTCTGCTAACTTGAAAACTGTAACACAGGATTTTTTTTTAGTAAGTATAAATATTTATGCAGATTATCTGTATTTCAGATTTTAATTTTCAGACAAATATGAAACATTGCATATCATCTAGTTCTGCACAAGGTTCAAAAAGGCAAATGAGAATAGATTCATCAGCTTTCAGACCAAATAAAAGTAACCCTAAATTTTAAACCAATAGGATTCAACCTCTTGCATAAAAATAGATTCAATAGTTACATTTTCCTTATTCAGGACCTACAGATGATTTGAAAAACCACAAATGAGTATCAGCTTCCTTTTCAGTTCTTTGATTAAGTTGGCATTCAGAAGGAAACATAGAAAGTGATATAAATTGGCATTCTATCAATGAAGAGAGAGCCAGAATATTTTATTTTACAAAGTTAATCACATCTCTTCCAGTTTGAGCTACACTTGAACAAAATAAGCTTTTTAAAAAAAGTTTTCTTACTAAGAGCCAAATTATTTTGCTCCCTTCTTTGGAGAATATATGCCCTTGCAAATCAGAATTAAAAGCAGGATTACATGTCCAGATACCACAATTTGCATTAGTGTTTTCTAAACTTAAGTATCAAGAGCTACTGCCCAAAGCATTAATGCAGTAACACACTGCGAGCAGATGGGAATTCGCAACCTTTTTCTGTTCTACATTACTGACATCATTTCAAGTCAGACAGGCTGAAATCATAATTTGGCAATGAGGTATTCTATCATGAGACATTTTAAGTGGTACTAGAAACAGCTCAGCAGACTTTACACCCAACATAAAAACGACCAAGGAAGTCTTGTGCAGGTTAAGCTTGCTCCAGAAGAAGCATAACTAAATTTCCTGAAAATGAATTATTTTTTACATAAAAACTATAACAAAATAAATTAAAAGAAATTAAAGACAGCTAATACAACCATCTACAAGACTGGTATCATGGGATGAAGCCATTTCTGAACATATTAAATTCAACTTAATAAAGTTTCTTTGATCAACACACTTCACATATGTAATATCCAAAATTCAATACTGTCTGCTCCTCTGATACAGTTTCTTTTTGAAAATTTGGGGAGCATCCTATATATGGATAATGTAGGAACCCCCACCACCACCACCCCCCCAAGAAAAAGGCCCAAAAAAAAGCCCACACAAACCCAAACCAAAACTAACCTAATTTTCAATTTCACCATATTAATTTAAAAAATAAATAAAAATACAACAAAAAAACCCCCAAACAAACAAAAAATCCAAAACAAAAACAAAAACACCCACTACTTTTTTTGTTGTCACGCAACTGCAGCCTATGAATTTTGGCAGCTACATCTTCATTAGATGTTGGGTGCTTGTAACATAGTTCTCAATTTTAACTAACTAGCCATTTATATAAATGCAAAAGACAATCTAACCAGCACCTCAAGCTGCATAAATCTCAGCTTCTCAGGAGGAAATAAAACTAAAACGCTGTGGCTTTTTTTGCAAAGCTATTTTACAGATTCTTTGTGACAAAATGAAGTTTCCACGTCCATAAAATATGAAATCCAGCGAACACTGAGTATTTTGAATCATGTAGTGTCTTTTGCATCACACTCTCAAAGAGCTGAAATACTTGTCAGCTGTCACTATTCTCTCAAGAAACAAATACACACCATAGCACACATACACACACAGAGTTATATGCACACATACACAGCATATACATAGCACATATACACACACAGAGTAATTTGTGACATTTTCTGGGAGAAAAAGAAAAAAACTAATTGACTTGTCCATGGATTAAAAAGAAGCACGTAGCAGAAGAAATCAAACTTCTCAGCTTATTTTTGAGGATGAAGCTGCATGAGATAACTGAGGCAACCTCACAGGGTATTACTACCAGAAGGGAAAATCCTTACCGCCTCTTCCTTTGCACCTGCTCTGGAATTCATCTGACCCCATAGTGAGCCAATTCAGCCCAGCATAAAATTATTCACTTCTTTTGCTGATTCAAACCTCTACTAGTTTAGCAAATCTTTCAGCACCAGCATGTTAATAGATCAGCTCAATTTGTTTATTTCCTGCCTTACATAGCTACTACTTTCAAATAACTTTCCAAATACCACAATATTCTTTAATTGCTGACATTATCACATGGAGATCAAGAAACTCCAGCAGCTAAAACATGTTGGCCAAATAAGATACAAAATATTCAATAAGGATGCCAACCAACTCTCCAGTAACAGAAAAACAGAAACTACTAGATCATTTGCTCTTTTAATCCAACAATTTATATTGCCCTGAAAAACTGCAAACAATGGCAGGAGTTCTGCAACCATACACAAATTTGAAACATTAGTTTTGCCTTCTGTTCATGTAATTGCAAAG
Organism: Agapornis canus; assembly: GCA_036873685.1. Lineage (NCBI taxonomy): Eukaryota > Metazoa > Chordata > Aves > Psittaciformes > Psittacidae > Agapornis > Agapornis canus. Next base: position 30,105 of record JBAFWW010014543.1, read on the forward strand.
TACATTTTATTTAGAAAAGCCAGGAGTAAACTACTTTTGTCATCTATGTTTTTGTCATTAGATGCCAGTACTACAGAAACAGGAAAAATTAAAAGATGACAAGTATTGGTTTTCACCACCCCATTCATATTCCTTTCTTTTAATTTTAAGTGCCTGTAGCCAATAAATACCAAGTACAGTAAGTCACCAAACAGGAGCTGGAAATCTTAATCTGTCCCTTAACATAATATTCTCATTTTTCACATTAGCTATTTTTCTGCGCTTTTCACTTATGCAGAATGGCCCCCCTCCAAACAGTACACTGGCCAAGAATATACTTAACCTCTTATCCTATGTAAAATTTTCACACTAACACATATATATAATCACATAATGAGACCCATTCCCAGAATTAATATAAGAAATGCATCCTTCTGTTTCAAATGTGATTATCTTCCTCATTCACAAAACATCAGGTGAGAGTTTTACTTGCTATGTAATTTCAATAACAAAGAAGGGGTGGAATCAGGAAAAAAAGTCTCACTTGTGAAATATGGTTGATTGAAGATTCCATGCGTCGAAGTTGGGATGCCTGGATATCCAGCATTTGGAGAACATTGTTGGCCAAAGTGTTGATCAGGTAGGCTACGCTTGCTAATGACTGGGTTGTGTAGGCTTTGGTTTCTTCCAGGGCTCGCTGCTTATCTGCTGACTAAAAGCAGAAACAAAAGGTTTACTTAAAGTCTCTCACACAAAGATCCTTTGAATGAATCCCTTTTCCCGGTCTTTAAAAGAACAAAGACTTATACAAGTCAAACTAATTCTACGCCAAAGTTACAAATTTTTCCTCCTTTCCATTCATGCCAAAGAAGATACTTTGTATTAAGATATTTGTATTAAGAGTTTCTATATTTTATACAAGCTCAAATATAGTATGATACAATGCACTCATCTTTTTATCAACATGCAATTTTGTACTGTATTTTAGCAATAAACTTTAAAAGCGTTCAGAGATACCTACAATTTAGTTCTTTTAAGCTCTGTATTATTTAGAACTGCTTAGTTCTTCTAAACTTTGTACTCCAATTACATCACGTACCAGCCACTGCAGATCGGCCAAATACCATATTCCTCATCTTTCCCAATTACTTAGACTTCATTATTGCCACAAATGGCTGCTCACAGTGAATGACCTACAACTACTCCCTTAAAATGGCAGGTGAAAACAATTTCATAGGAACAGTTTTTGAAGAGAACAAGTCTGTTTTCTTTTTAAAGATGTGCTTCTTCACATTGTATTTTCTTCTATAAAGAATTAATGATTCATTTTTCTAGTAGTAGAGCACCTAAAAATATTAAAGCTATCAAGCCAGAAGACATCCATCAGAAGTTTAAAAACACACATACATTTCAAATAACATTACAAATAATAAGCTAAGAGTTGTCAGAGTTCTGAACTTCTCCCTTGAGTTCCCATCACTAAGATCTAATTCAGTACAAAGAATACAAATTAAAGCATGGGTAAAACATATGATTAAGCTGCTAAGAAACTTTTACATTTCCAAGGCTTTGTAATACATGAAATTTCACTTTTAAGTGGCTATTTCCTGAGACCCTGTAGTAAGACTCTTCAAGGATGGAGGTGGAAGTCACCCCCCAAAACCCCCACACATGTAAACACAGACACTGGACAATTAAATGCTATTCAATAAATATGATATTCAATACTTTTTCTTTCCTGGCAACCTCTCCAGTACCCACAAACAACACTGGTAATCTGGTTGGCCTGTTCAGATTCCTTCTTCTTACAGGCCATACTAGTACCACTTCCTCATCTGCTTCTAGAAAGGAGGACAGCAGCAGCTGCTGTTCAGCAGTACAAGAGCTCCCATGATTGTGCAGGAGGGAAGGAATGCTGTAGATGAGAAGCTTTCCTGCCTGGCTGTTTCCTTCCCATACCGCAGATAAAACCAGACACAGCAGCAGAAGGAAGTCAAAATTTTAAGAGACTGCTTTGCAAAGCAGAGTATGATAATCCCCAACAGACCATGCTTGTAAAGGCTACCTTACAACCAGCTGTAAAGAAGTTCGATAAATGCTATCCCGAGGCCCCATTTAACAACTCATGACTTTTAGCCAGCTGAATAGCATGTCTTTATATAAAGAGTTTCAAACTCAGTTCAAGGACTCCCAAATGAAGGAATACAAAGCTCTCTGCCTCTACTCTCACACTTATAAATGCATTTATAAATGCATTCATTCTTTCCCTGCCTCTACTCATAGCCCCAGCTCAGTCTGCAAATATCACTACAGCAGGCATACACACTACTGGACAGTTTCACAGCTATTCAAACAATTTCCGAATGGCAATAATAAAAATGACCAGAAGCTTGTCAGTTTTCCTCTGCCGCGGCTGACAAAGTCTGTTTATAGAAGCACAAACTGCTGATTGACATTAACATACTGTATATATCCAGAAGAGCCAGCAAATTTTTCATTAATATTTTCAGCTATTTTCATTAATAGTCCAAAGTGTTGGAGAACAAAAGGAAAACAATTTACCATTTTAGAAATTATGAGCCTCTGCCATGGTCCTGCTGCTTACAGAAATACAAATAGGACTACGGGTTCAGAGCTAGTCCTTTGATGTAAGCTAATAGCTAAATTCAAGTCACCCCACTCACATCAGTTCAAACCAACAAGGAATTGGCTTCTCGATGTTTAAACACATTAAAAATCTCATAAACCAACAATGCTATAAAGATATTTGGAAGTGTCATTAGCACAAAACTCTTCTGGATTGAGAGGTCTAGTTTGTTTCTTTGGCTGATAACCTGCACAACTATCATTTGATCTGCATGCCTTTATAGGGAGCCCAAAATTCTCTGAAATAAACTCATGCTTGGCACAGCATAATTAAAGTCTGAACTTTCTCTTTCTATACTGAAAGATGCAGAATGTGTTGAGTTTTCAAATTAAAGATATCTGAACTACTCCTCTCAAGCCATTTCGTAACAACAAATTAATGACAACATTTTAAAACAACTGAATTCATCCTAAAAATTTTCAAGTAATAAAAACTTGGGTCTCACAAAACAATTTGGAAAAGCAGCCTGGAATACTTACAGCAAATCTAAAGTTCCCCTGTGGAGATGCAATAATAAATTTAACTTGAAACGCTAAGATGTGTTTTGCAAAAAATCATACTTCTAATTGAGAAGGTAGATTTCCAGAAGTGGTACCTTACCATATGCTTCTATGCAACAAGTTTCCCATGTATACTCCCAATGGACATCAAATTATATTGCTTACAACTGCTGCCATGCTCAAACCTAGAAACAGATTTAGATAACCAATGGTACACTAATAACTGAGTATGTAATAACTATTATCTATGTAACTAAAGTGATTTCAGGTTATCAGTACATCCAATTCAAAAAATAACCCTCATGAGACTAAGATCCGATACTCAGATCTTCAGAACACTAAAGTACCAGTCAATATGATTCATACCTGATTTTAAGGCAGGCAAAAAGTTATTTCAATATCCACACTTACCTAAAAATCTCTAGTGAAAGATCAAAAAAACCCTAATTTGGCCCTAATCAAGCCAGTAGCCTCTCTACAGTAGTTTCAGTAACCTACGGGATACTGTTTCTATGTAGAATATTGAAAACAAGAGAAACATATTTTGCTGTGTTCATTATAACAAAATGAAGACGCATTACTATAAACATTTAAGGATATTAGCCAGAATCCTTTAAGTCCCCCAGTTACCAGAAACATTGCAGTCAAGAATGGTAGCAGGTGTTTTTTCAGTGCCCTGTCCTAAAATAAATGCCAAGAAACAGACCATTGACTATCTCTCCATTTCAAAGCTTTCAAGTACCTTTAACCTAGCACTCAAGCACAAAAAATTTTGCATGCCTATGAAAAAAATATTTGACACTGTGACATCTATACACACACCACTCTTAGGGAAGCAATGCTTCCAACTGTTGGATCAGCTTGATCTGTACTTCTTTTTGATGGGTATTAAATTAAGAAACCAAAGCTGTTGTCTGACAAATAAGTTTTCTGCAACACTGCCAACCACTCATTCCTAGTCTTAACACACCCATTCCACTACTAATCATGATATTATGGAGACTCAGGTTCTAATTTAATCAACAGTACCTGTGGAAATAGTTATCCCCAACACAAACTGCATACTCTTTGCTGTAGTGAACTAGACCAGGAAGTGAGTTCCAAATGAAGATTATCTGATCCATAAACCAAATTATGAGTTCTTCCTCCCCCAAACCACTGCATAACCACAAAACACACAAGAAAGCACACTATCAAAAATAAACAGAGAACTATCCAGAGCTGATCTGCTTCCTAAAGGAACAATGGCTACAAAGTAGACATTGCTGCAATTTTGCCAGCCCTCCACTACCTTCCCCCTTCACCTCCCAAGACCTGTCCACACTGCCTCATTTGTTTCCCTTAATATTTTTCCATTAAGTGTGTTAAGAAAGTTGCTACGCCTCCATGCCTTAAAACTTCCCACTTCAACTGTTCAATGTTAAGAACATACTTGAGCATCACAGCTGGATCATCTTCACAGCCTCAAAAAGATGTTTGCATTATTAATGTCTTCCATGCCCACGTTATCCAATTTACATGCAGCAACCTAGCATATATTCTGTTTATCATTTTTCTCCACACAATGCACACAGCAGGTGGTCCACACTGAGTCACAAAGCAACATCCTTTTCTCCTCTTTCAGCAGTAAGAGCACCATTTTAACTGACAACAGAATGCTCATCTGATGCTCCTGCCAGCCACATACAGGGTAAGGATGATGTCAGGCTATCTTTGCTGCAGCAGGAAGTGGCACCCCTAGGTGCACCCAGACACAGCAGCAGCCATTGCTCTGCCCAGCTGTCTCCTGCAGAGTATTTTCCATCTGTAGGAAGCACCCACTACTGAAACAGTTGGTTTTCCTCCTCCAAATAACAAAACAAAACTTTAGACTAGATGGAAATACTGCACAGGATGGATCCAGTCTAAGAGCTAAAACAGACTACACTGACAACTGTACAAAGCTAGGGCTTCTAGGTAGCAGGAGAAGATGGAAGTCATTCAAGTCAGCTATGAATGCACAGACTTTATATTCAGCCAGAAAAGTCATGTATTACTGCCTTGGGTTCAGCAGTAGCAGTCATTTTTTCTCTTTCTTTGTAGCTGGTGCAGTGCTGTGGTTTTGACTTTCAGCCTGGGAACAGTGCTGGTAACACCAATGTTTTTA
>JBAFWW010014545.1:0-23584 GCA_036873685.1 Agapornis canus
TTGCACGGCGCTGCTTGCACGGCGCTGCTTGCACGGCGCTGCTTGCACTGCGCTGCTTGCACTGCGCTGTTTGCAGCCTGCAGCCTCCAAGTCAACAAAGGGGCTAAAATAAGGAAAACGTGGGGAGTGAGTGGAGAAACAGAAATAAACCAGGGCGGCCGAGCCGTGCGGGGTCAAAGATGGGGAGCGATGGAGCTGTGTCCATGGCCTTCTTGCTGCCAGCACTGCTGGGGGTTCCCCTCCAGCCACTGTGTCCTCTGGGGTTTGGCAGGTTTTCTGGGCTCTTGGCTGCTTTAGAGGACAGGGACCTTCTGTGGGCAGCAGGTAAATGGAGATCCATTGGAGGAGCAGTAGTGTTTTGATGTGTTCCTCTTCGGAGGATAGTCCTGCAGTAGCCTAGGGCTGCTCTGCGCCATGGCTCAGGCCTCTCTGGGGCTCCTTTTGGTTTATAAAAGCCTAATTCAAATGCTTCTTCCCCTTTTCACCCTTTTTTGACATAAATGTGTGTAGGTATCTATGTATCTATACACACACATGTATAGAAAAGATTTGATTCTTAACCACAATGGATATAGGTATTGTGTATATATACATATATATAAAATATTTCATCCTTAGACACACACAGAGGTATCATACATAGTTGGAAGGGGATGATGGAAAAAGCCTTGATGAGACTCATGTTTCCAGGGATCTCCATGTATCTCGCTCCAGGAAAGGAGCTGCTTCAGCTGTGCAGACATGTGGGATCCCCAGGCAGGTCATCCATGCACAGTATTAATTGTGCAGCTCGCCCCTTTTTCCTCCAGAAGAACAGATCTGTTCTATCCTACAGCAATTTCTGTCTTCTGATCTAATCTAAACCCAGGGCAGTGCAGCCTTCATTTTCCATGAAAACCCATCCAAGAGGACTGCTGAAAATAGACTGTGCTCTGAGAACAGATACCAGAAAAAGCAAGTGTGTGTGTGTGGGGGGAGCCAGGTCAGCCAGGGCATGGAGTTCTGCACAGAAATTAATAGTATTAATCTCAGTCTGAGCTCATTGAGTGGAAAAGCAGCTCACTGGCACCCATTGGAGGGTGCACTGTCCTATGGGTACGCTGGCTGTGTCTTATCAGCCTGATTTTCTTTACCAGCAGATGGAGGATGGGTTGAGATCTCATATTCAGACTTTAAATTTCACAAAGGTGAGGCATTTCCTCCACAAAGCAAGCACATGGGGAAAGAAAATGCAGCCCCCCTCCTCTAGAGCTCTGTGCTTTTAGGATGGAGTTGGCTCCCTGCAGCCCTGAGCTTGGGGTACGGTCTTCTTCCAACTCAGCATGCAGAGTCTGGGCTTTCCTGGTCCATAAATACACAGCAGGTTGTATGCTGTAGCTTGGCTACAGGTGGCAGCAGGAACAATTAGAGACATCTCAGTTAAACATATTGCTCAAAGCATCAGCTTCTGGAGAGGTGAGAATGGGAGGGAAGGAGTGAAAATGTTGTTTGGATTTAAAAGCAGTATGTTGTAGTTCTCCTTTTCTCTTTTTACATTGATGTTACTGGCTGGGGGCTTTGCTTTTGAGGGGTTTCATCTGGCAAACCCTCATGGGCTGGCTCTTGCAGGTGTCTCAAGAGCTGGGTTCACACCAGTTGCAGTTCAGTCCAAAACCTGCCAAACTGCAAGATGCTGAGCAAAAAGAGTACCAAAGCCAAGAGTTTGCTGGGCTGTGCCAGGGGTGCTGCAGTGAGCCCTTGTGTGGGGGAAAGGAAGGAAGTTCTGTGCAGTTTGAGACACTGGGGCTACAGCAGGGGGAAGATAACCACTTTCTTTAGGAAATGGGGTGGTGGGTACTGGGTGTTCTAATGCTGAGAGCCCCTGAACCAGCTGGTCCCTGTGGGGTGATGGAAGAAGTGTCCTCTATGCAGGGATACTGCCAGCATCTGGGCTGCTGGATGCAGCAAGCAGGAACCTCCTGCACTTTCCATAGCACTTGGCTAGTGGAATAGAATCACAGAATCACCAGGCTGGAAAAGACCTTCAAGATCATCAAGTCCAGCCATTCCCCAGCGCTGCCAAGGCCACCACTAGACCAGGCTTACAACCTTATCCAAGATGCTTGGCTCAGTGTAAACGCTCACCAGATCCTCAAGGAGGCAGTTTTGGGGGATGCTATTCCCCACACTGAGCCACAACAGCCCATTGCTGCACGTTGAGCATCACTTCTCCTCCATCCAGGTACAAACGTCTCTGATGTTGGAAGTGCATTGTAGTCTCATTCTCTTAACCTGCCTTTTCAGCCCTAATATTCCCAGTGTGCTGGGTTGGGAGAGTTTTGGCTCAGGGTGGCATCTGGGCATCTCACTTGGGATGGGGGAGCAGGCTGCTGCAGAACCCAAAAGGGTGAAAAAGCATTCCTGGGCATTGCTTACCACTGGGGCATCCATGGGAAATGAGCTGAAGAAAATAGTTTTAGAGTAATAAAGGAGGAAAAAAAATGCTGTTTGTGGGGTGAAAGAAGAAGCTACACTGAAATTGCAGTGTGTGTCTTGGTTGGGGTTGTGGCAGTTCTGGCAGAAGGCTCACAAATAGAGCACAGTCATCCTGTGCCTTTCCTTGGAGTTATGGAAAGGGTCTGCTCAAAGCAGCGATAAGGAGAAGCTAAACCAAAAACCTGAAATAACCCCAAGCCTAAAAAAATCCCCACCCCGGCTTAAGCTTTATTTTATTCAAGCTCCTGTAGTGGTTTTGCTTTTTTTTCCCCTTTTTCCAAAACCTGTTACTATTTAAATGCAGATTTTTAGCTTTTCCACCCGGGAGCCGGAGCTGGAAATTCTTTCCACTGCGTTGGTGCAGGAGGGAACAAACCGCTGCTTTTAGTTTGCTCAAGTAATCCATCCCAGCCTGGAGCCATGGGTTTCCTCTGCCCGGCTCCCTCCCACTCCCAAAATGATCCTGGGGATCTGCTGGGTGCCCATGAGGACAGGGATGGGGGGAGGCCACAATTCCATAGGGATTTCCCCAAATTTTCCCAATACTTTATTCTTGAAACATCATGTAGGCACTGGAGCTGCCTGAGAGGGGGCTTCATTCTGGGGGGGCAAAATCTCCTAGGAAAATAACCTAGCATTAAGAAAAGGAGGTGGGTTATCGCAGGGAACTGATCTGCTTTAACCATGGCATGACAGGAAGATGCTTCATGGCTCCATGCTAGGACCCCCTGCACCGTGGCAGAGGGAAGCTTGTGCTATCCAATGTTTTGGAGATGAACTGTTTCCAAGAGTAAGGGAAGGGAAGTTTGGGTGGGATGGGCAAGGTTATCCTTACTTACTTCATGCAGCTTCTTGGACTGTCAGTCTGATGCCACATTCCCACCTCCATCCCTGTTTCTTTCTACCTGGAGACACCAGGATGTGGTGGTGGTGGCTTATCCATCAGCATGGGGATGTGCAGATTTTCCAGAGAGAAAGAAATAGCACAGGGCTGGATTTGTTGGGGGGGCACATCCAGGATAACTGTGTGTTTCCTAGTCCCTGACCTGATGGGATAAGCTTTGCTGGCCAGAAGAGCTGCAAATGAGCTTTCCAGGTTCTCCCTTCTGACCACAGCCATGGGTTGAGTGCTTGAATGTGCCTATTCTCTCCTGGGGCCCTGTCACCATCCTGGAGGGACTGATGGTGCTAGGTTCTGCTCAGTACTGGTGGGTTTGGAAGACCAACATGAGGGTAGGAGAAGCAGTCGGGCTGGAGCCTTTTCTGCCACAGGAAGCTTTGAGACCCAAACCAGAAATGTTTGGGGCTGATTTTGTTGCCAGCCATTCGCAGCATCTGGGTGCCAGCCAGAAAACGAGTTGGATCATTTCACCCTAAAGCATTGCCTGGAAAACAGCAAGGACATTCCTATCCCTTAAACCTCTGCCAAGCATCCTCCTGTGCTGCCCTGTGAGCCATTGCCCACCCCAAGGCTGCTGCCATCCCCAGCACTTCCTTCTGCCTCAAATTTGCTCATTCTGGGGGCTGTGGATCCCCCAGCCAGGAGGGAGCACTGGGGTTTTGCAATGCACAGGGCAGGGTTCATTCAGGGACAAGTGCTGGGGAGTTGGAAGAACAGCAAACTGCTGGTGTTTGCTATGGGAGGGGGGTTTATCTCGTTCCTTTCCTCTTCCTGCTGCCTTCTGAAGCAGCTCTGAGCAGCCAGCGGGTAACCAGAACTCTCCCCGTGTGCAGGAAAAAGCAGCTGTGAGCAGTACGCAAATAAGGTGCTGGGGCTGAAGGTGCTTCCCCAGCTCACAGCACAGCCAGGGCCACAACTGCCTTCACTTGGGAAGGAGAGACACAGGAGGGAGAGCACCCATGGCTTTGGAACCAGCTCCTCGGAATGATGCAGGATGCGGGGAAGAGCCAGATCCTCCTGGCATGGGTTGTGGTGCAAAGCAGAGATTGTCCACGGCCACCTGGCACAAGGATGTGCTTAGCTCCCCATCTTGGTGCAACAGCACATAGTGTCTGTGGGTCCAGCTTTCCCTCCAGCAAGGGTGGGCTCCAGGGTGTCAGGGTAGGCAGAGGGTAAGACCACCTCAGCCATGCAGAAGCTGAAGCAAGCTCTGAAAGTCCCTTTAGCTGCATCCCAAAGGTCCCACTCTTCCTGAGTGGAGCAGAGTCCTGCGTGGTTGGAGCTTGGGTGAGATGAAAGATGCAGGACAGGCTCCAGGGATGTAACAGTGTTTAGGAAGCTCAGGTGTGAAGCTGTTCATAACAGCAGAGCCCTGTGGATTAATTTGAGTCATACACAGCTGAGGCACTTAGTTAACTGTGGTTTGTCCTCTGTGACCATCAGGGAGCATTAGCACTATTAGGCTTTGAGTGTTTGTCATCCCAGATCATGCTAAACCACCCGGGATTAGTTTGCAGACGCTGGGTCTTTACAGTTCTGCAGCTCAGGGGCAAGGTGATGAGCAGCTTCATGCCTCCATCCCCAGGCAGGATTTACACCCAGCAGGTGATGGGCTGAGCTTGTATTAAAACAACCTGGAAAAGCCTTTCCCATTGTGCAGTCTGGCTGTTGTGCGGAGTGCTGGTGATGTGGAGTAGTGCTGGCTGTCAGCGGGGATGAAGCAGAGCAGATATCCCTCCAGGATGGGATCCTTCCAGTGCAGCCGGTCCTGGGAAAGGCAGCCAGTTAGAATAACAGTTTATTCTGCCTGGTGTCGTGTGGGATGATGGAAGGATCCCAGAGCAGCCCTGCCGGGGTTCCTGCTTTATGTCATGGGAGGGGGCTGCTCTCTCAGCTGGGAATGTTCTGGGTTTTTCTTACCCTTTCCCCTACGTACTTGGGCCCTTTTCCCTTCCTGTCGTCAGAGTCCAGGAATTGGCTGTGCCCCTTGTTTTGCCTGTCCATTTCCCTTTACCTGCATATGGAAAAAGAAATTAAAGGCAAGGGGGGAAAGAGTAAAATTAGTTTACAACATAGGAGATGTGGCTCAACGGAAGTTATTTGGAGCAGAAAGCTGGGCCCAGGTGTGATGCTCATCATTATCCCCCGCAGTGGGCACCATGCCATTATCCTTCCCACGTCCCTTGGTGGCAGAAGTGTCTCCCATAAGGGAGATCTGATTTTATTCTAGGGAAGCTCCTGAAACGCTGGGGAAAACAGTGTTTCAGTGTTCACCCTGCAGGGTGTTTGCTGTTGTGGGTCACGCACCGGGTATGAGCAGGAGAGTGTCGCCTCGTGCCTCAGTTTCCCCAAAGCAGAGCGGGATGTGATACCTTACTGGAGATGCACCAGCTGCTGTAAGGCTGTGCTGATCTGGGAATTTCTGACCCTGCTTCAGCTGGAGAAGCCCAAACATTTCCTTAAAGTGACCCCAATGCCACCCTGTTGCATGCGATGTGTTTGCTTTGGCCTCCGGCACATGGTCTCCTTGGGGACGTTAAAGACTGCATAGAGCCCAGGGGCAGCAGCCTGCACCTCGCTCCTGGGTGGCACCCGTGTTTATTTACCTTTTCATCACCTGATTCCCAGTGCACGGGCTGCCAGCCCTGTTTGAGTTGGCAGGAGCTGGAGATTAACCTCCAGCTAAAATAGCCCGACGCCAGCCCTGCGTCTCCCCGGCTGGGTGCGTGCCCTTAGGGTATCTTGTATCAGTATTTTGGAGCCCGGCTTGGGCCACAGTCACTTGGATGTGATGGCACAGTGGGGAAAGAGGTCGTGATGTGACAAGCTCTGAACAAGTTGCAAATCCTGAGCAATTCCAAGACCCTGCTGTGTTTTGTGTCCCTGTGGAGCAGTGGAGCCTGGGCTGTCTGCACCTCTCTGCTCAGTAATCCAGAGGAGATTGCCTCTGGGAGCACTCTGGTGGGACTGGTCCTGTGACATCCAGACACCCATCACCCTGCTGTGGCATCTCTGCTTTCTTGGCTCTGCTCTCCAAAGCTGCAGTGCAGAAGAGCAGGAGGAGAGGAACTGCAGATATGTGTCTGCAAGCTGCAGGTCCCACAATGGGGGACTGCTCACTTGGGAAGCTGAAAACTTAAGGTGCAAGAGGGCGGCCCCTTTTTGGGGTGCTCTGAGCAAACAGTGTCACTTTCTACCCTTGGTGGTGTTACTGCATCTGTCTTCTGGCTGTGTCCGGGAGCTTGGGATTAGCTCTGAGCATCAAAGAAAGGGGCTATTCAGGTGTCAGCCAGGAGTTTGTATGTCAGCCTGACCGCTCACCCTGTTATCCCAAAGGAGCTGGAGACTGGGGATCGTGCTGGTTCCCTGTTGAGATGGGACATGGCAGTGCTGCAGCTTGGCAGCACCACCTCTGCTGCCCTCCTCAGTGCCATGGGCATGACTCGCCTAAAACGTGGGGTTTGGTGGGTATTAAACCATTTAATTTCTAGTGAGATTTTGGAAGGGAGAGGGAGAGGCTCCAGCCCCAACCACTTCTGTTTTCTGGTGAGTTTTGATGGATTCAGATCCAAAATTGTGAGCTTATTGTGACTTTCTGCCTTTTTTTGTCTGGGTATTTGGTGCAGAATGGGCACTCAGCTGCCATGCAGAGGGCAGTGGAAGGAGCCACCGATGGCAGGGGAGGTGCCTGGTTCTCAGTGTACTCAGAATTGTTTTTCTGGGAGGTGCCTGCAGCAGCATTGATGATGGTTGAGGCTTGGTGACCTCGATGGCAGTGTCTCTGTGCCACCGGGGGTGTTTCATCTGGCTGCCCCGGTGCACGTGTTTCCTCCTGAGCTCACAGAAACCTGTTTTCCCCGCTCTGCAAACAGCACCTCTGTAAGCTCTTCATGCAAACCCCATGGGGGAGAAGCACTAAGAGCACCACGGCGTTTTGGGGGACTACTGGGGTGGAAAGTCACCCCTGGGCACCCCGAGAGCCAAAGCCTGCAGGAGCCCCATCCACCTCCATAGTGGCACCCGTCTGCCTCCAGCCCTCTCACCTTGTGTGTTCGCACCCTCAGACAGAGCCTGGATGGAAATAGCTGCAGTGCATCTCTTCTGCTTTTAATTGTGGTGGCTCTCTGGCTGGGGAGAGGAAGCTGGGGGTGGAGAGGAGCTGGCTGCAAAAGGGGGAAGAGCCACTTTCCTTGTGACACGCTCTGTGGGGTGATCTTAACATTGAAGCTGCTCCAGGATTACCCTTACACTTCTCTGCCGTAAGAATAATCATAGGTGTTACACACCGGTCTGTTTCTCACGATGCGGGGCATCAGAGTACCCTTATCTAAAGGTACCTGGGTTTAAAACCACTTGTAGTGAGCGTGTCTGAGCACTGAGAAGCTGGTGCAGTTTGCAGCATGAACACGTTCAAGCTTCTTGTTTTCACCGGTTTGTTCAGTGAAGGTGGGTTTGGGTTTGGTTGTTGGTTGGGGTTTTTTTATTGCTCTGAATGAAAACAGATGATGGAAAACAGCCGAGCAGGTTTCACTTCCTGCCCTTGCTCAGGGCTATGTGCTGGGGGTGCTTGGGGACAACCCCACATTTGGTCTAGTGGTGGGGCATCAAGTGTGTCTGCCTTGGGCCAGTTCCTCTTGAACTTCAGCTGGTCCCTTATTCCCTCCCAGAAACTCAAGGATCTGGAAGACTATCTTGTTATATTATCGCCCCATGGGGTGTAGAAGTAGGTGGCAGACAACAGAGGCTGTGGGACAGCTCTTTGGGAAGGTCTGCTTGAAGTTTTCTGTGCTGGGAGGTTTGCTACCCAGCCTCACTGGTGCTGGTACCTTGTCACCCCAGTGCTGGTATCCCGCTGTACCCCCTGTGTGTTCTCTGATGCCTTTGGGCCAGAAGCACAGCGCTCCGGGGGGTTTGCTGCTGCATGGCTGTGGCTTGAGTTTCTCCAGCAAGCTCTGCCGTGCTCAGCAAATCCTGCATTTCCTTTTCTGTCTGCATTTCCTCACCTTGGGCAGTTGGCAGAGGCTTTGGTCTGACCATGCCCTGTGGGCAGCCAAAGGATTCACCCTGAATGCAGGAACTGTGAGTGTGAATGAAGATAAGTGCCCATCAGCAGCCAAAGCCATGGGGCTCACTACTGAGTCCTCGCTGGGTGCAGGACCTTGCAATTCTTGGCCAAACCTTGCCCATGGCAGTGCCAGCACCTCTATACTTCATGGGTGAGGATGTGATGCTCTAGGTGGGTACTGAGGTTTGCTCATTGCCCAGTGGCCTTGGGACCCTTCAGCACATGTGGCATATGAAGGTAGTGCTCATCCATGGGGCTGTGGCAGCCTTGGAGAGACAGTGGTGGTGGTCAGGAGCTCTTGGGGGTTTTTCAGGTTGTGCAGGTGGTTGGGAGCAGTGTGGATGGAGGTTCTGCACCCACCAGGCTGGCTTCAGGAGGCTGGCTTGCTTGGACCAACTAAGCCTTAGCTTTGGCTTTCTTTCCAGGAGCATTGCAGGCTGTAAAGCGCAACTGATGAACAGGGAATGTGGTCTGAAAGTTGCAGTCCCCGGGGGGTCCATACTGGCTTTCTTGCAGGGTGTTTCACAGGATGGTTCGACCTCTGTGTCCTGGATTTGGAGAGGGCATCTCCTGAGGAGCATGTTTGAGGCAGGCTGAGTGCAGCAGTAAATGCTACAGGAGCTGCTTGTAGCAAGGAAATGATGTGTGGGTGGTGTCGGGAGCGTCCGGTGCTTCTTGCTTGGTGTCAGACAGAGAAGTTTGAGGATGAGCTGTCTTGATGTAGGAATATGTGTAGAACAAACTGGATTTGGGGGTACTGAATGCACTGCTGGGGCAGGAGGGTTGCTGGTCTGGGCCCAAATCACTAATTCGTCTTTTTATCCTTTTCTACTCTGTTTTGCTCGCTGGGCTGTCAATGAAAATGCACAGAGCTCCCTGCAGAAGAAGGTAAGCTGTGGGCTAGAGGTGAAGGTGGCTACATGCTTTCAATCTGGGTGGAAGGACAAAGAGGAGGGGGTCTCTGGGGTCTTTTGATGTTGGTTTTAATCCCAGACAAAGCTGGGCTGGCAGTATCTTTAGTGTGGTGACAAAACTGCCAGCTCTACGTAGAAACACCGAGGATTTAGTTTCTGTAGTTAAAACTAGACACAGTTTACATTGCCAGGGCAATGCCAGAAATGAAGATGTTTAACAGTAGAGAGAAAAATTCCCCACTGCAGCACTCAACATCCTTACTAGTGCCCACTGCCCAGTGCAAGTGGGCACTGGAGCAGCTCTGCTGTAACCAAGGGATGGGCTCCTGTTGGTCTGAGTGGCCTTAGCGGTACAAGCCCCTGTGGCCTTGGGTTATTTTTAGCACTGACTGTGGTTGACTTCATGTTTTCCCACCAGGAAAGTCCCTCTGGGAGTTGGTGTTGGAGCAGTTTGAGGATCTCCTTGTCCGCATCCTTTTGATGGCAGCTTTTCTGTCCTTTGTAAGTACTCTGGGCTCAGGGTGGGCACCTTTCAGGGCACATATGGACCCAGGTGGCAGCCAAAGAGCAAAGGAGCTGGAGGAAGGTGCATGGTGGATGAAGGAGATGTAGCAGCAGTGCTGCAGGATGTTTCAGTGTTGGTACTTGTTTCAGTCACATTGTTCTCCTTCTCTTGGCCACCAGATCCTGGCCTGGTTTGAAGAAGGAGAAGAGACCACGACAGCATTTGTGGAGCCTGTTGTCATTATTATGATCCTGATCGCCAATGCTGTGGTGGGTGTGTGGCAGGTAAGCTGTAGCTCCCCTCACCTGCCCTGCTGGTCTCTGCTCCACGTGGCTGAGACACTTCATTTGAAGGTCTGGTTGCTTCTTGCCATTAGAAACTCAGAGGTTCAGTTCAGCCAGTGATGCTCCTCTTCTTGTATATATTCAACTTAAGGATGTTTATTTATGTGCAGCTTGATCCAAGGTGGGTTTGCTGGATGGGGAAAAACATATGGGTGGGATATGCTGCTTCCCAAACCAAGAAGGAGAATATCAGTACCCAAGACCTGGTGTGATTTAAACCAGTGGGGACCATTTCAGAGCAGCTGAAGAAGACGTGGCATTTGCCCCATCCGTGGTGCAAATGGGTACCAAAGCCAGGGCCATGGCTTGGGTGCTCTGTCTTTGCAGCAGGTGGAGAAGGAGCCTGATGCCACCACTGACAGCTCTGCTCCTCCTCCACTTGCAGGAGAGGAACGCCGAGAGTGCCATCGAAGCCTTGAAAGAGTACGAGCCCGAGATGGGGAAGGTGATCCGTGCTGACCGCAGTGGGGTACAGCGGATCCGCGCCCGGGACATTGTCCCTGGGGACATCGTGGAGGTGGCAGGTAGGGTTCCATCACCTTAGGCCACAGGGTGGGATGGGGAGGTGGTGCTGAACAGGAGGTCTTTGGTGATGGACACCCCGCGGTCCTCGTGGCAGTGCCATACTGTCCATGTGCATCTCAAGAAGGCATGGCCACCTTGTTGGTGTATGCTGGAGATCTTGGTTTCTCTTCAAATGCAGAGAGGTTGAATGATCCGGGACAAAGCTGGGGCTCGTCAGCCTGCTGAAGCTTCCCCCGGAGCATGAGGCAGTAGAGAGCAGCAGGAAAGGAAAGGAAAGAAAGCAGTGTGTATTTCTGGCAGAGGTTTTGCATCTCGGGGGGGGATCCCCATGTTCTAGGAGAACTGCAAGAACATTCAGTGTTCCGCCAAGATTCCCTCTGTCTGGAAGCAGCTCTCCCACGTGCATCCCCCGGACAGGGCTGGTGCTGGGTGCTGCACGGTGGTGCCAGGCGAGTGCTGCCACCAGCTCAGAGGGGTTTCAGTGCTGCAGGCAGCAGCGCTGCTCCTGCCTGTGTGGGCAGGATTCCTTGGGAACAGGAATTTGTTAATTGGGAAGGCCGAGAGGCAGAGGGGACCAGCTGCAGGGTGTTCCTTTCTAATGGGGTTTTGCATTCAGCAAAGGATGTCTGGGGTCTCCTGCCTGCCCTGCAAGACCTCAAGAAGATGCATTTTGCTTTTCCCATTTTGTTTGTTCATTGAATGATGCTGTAAACCCCCAGAGCCGCAAAACTAATCCTCTCCTTTCCTCCTTGTGGCCTTGCTAGTGGAAACATGCTGCAATTCCTCCTGCGCCCAGCCAGCTCACTGTTATTTATGTCTTCCATTTGGGTTTCAGCTGGAAGATGAACATAAGAATAATGCAGGGAGGATCAAGCAGAGGAGCACTGGCCAGAGCCTCAGCTGGGCAAGCTGACGGTGCTCCCAAGCCAGCTCTGGAAATACACTCCAGCTGCTGACCTGGCCTTTAATTAAATTAATTAATTAATAATTGATTAAAGTCTGCCATCTTCCCCCAAATTGAGCGCTTGCTGCCTCCCCACTAGCAGCTGAATACTGCTTTGTAATGGCACAGTCATCTATATATAGGTTACACTTGGTTGCAGCACCAGCTTTTTGCCTTGCCCCAGAAGAGCAGGCAGGGCATTGCTGAGGGAGCTCCATCAGGTACTGCACCACCTGCCTGCTCCTGCTTTGCTCCAGCAGTGTCTGGTTCCTCTCCTTCCCTTGGCTTCTGGCACAGGGGAGACTTGCCATGCTCAGGTGATGTGTTCAATGGCTGGCTAATGGCAGCCTCCAGGTCTGTACAGACGTCTGTCCTGTGCCATGCAAGCCTTCTGGGATGCTATCCGCTATCCATCCTGGAGCAGAAGGCCCTGGGGCCCGATGTTGCAAATCTCCCCTCTGCCAGTTTGAAGCCATCCCTCCTCTTCTGGTCACTATATTCCTTTGTAAAAAGTCCCTCTCCAGATTTCTGGCATGTATTGAACCTCACAAAGGACCAGCCTCCCTCCTCATCTGCCTATGAGTTGTATTCAAATGGAGGGGACAAGGAGACCTGGCTTTGCCATCCCGCTGCCAAGCTCCCTGAGTAGTGGAGCTCTTTGCTCCTGTGAAGATGCTCCAAAGTCTGAGTGCAGTGGGGAGTCTGTGGGTCCCCATGTTTACCCACTCCCCCCAAAGCAGCTGCAGTGTGGATCAGGGCAGGTCTGTCCTGACGGCAGATGTTTCACACCGCATCCCAGAGCGCCGGGATGTGCAGCTGGAACAAGTGGTTGGTGATGGAGCCGTGCCAGCCCCATCCCACTGTGCTCAGGGGTGGTTTTACGAGCCCCGGGAGGAAGTGCTCGTTAAAGTCTGGGATCTGAGACGCTCCTTAGCGGCCAAGCCGGCAGTGTTGTGTAAGGGATGTAAGTGCTCTGAGCCAGGGCTCGCTCTGCATCAGTGTTTCCGAAGCACCGGAGCGCAGTTGGGTCCAGCCGATAAGGGGGCAGGAGGAAGCAACTCAGCGGGGAAAGGAGCTTTAAATGGTTCTTTTAAGGAAGCACAGGCGTCTGAGAGGGTGGTGATTGGTGGCTGTGAGTTAATGGGGCTGCTTTCACTCGTAACCACCCTACTGTGCCAGGAGACCCGTGGATGGCTGTTTGTCTCAGCCAGGAAAGGTCATCCAGTGTCAACAGCTTCCAGTCAGCCCACAGAGCCCTGAAACAGGGTTAAGAGTGATGTCAGGAGGCTCAGGCTGCTCTAAAACTGGGATGTTTGAGTGTGTTTGCAGGGAAGAGGGAAGATGAAGGGTGCTGTAGGGGTTTTGCAGGGAAGAGGAGAGACTGGGATGTGGTGGGGCAGGCAATGCAGGGCAGGGGGCAGGGCTATGCCTTGGTTTGGGTGCCCCGTGCAGAGCTCCTCCTTTGCTACATGTCCTGGCAAACCTGGCTCAAAGCACATCAAGTTTCACTCACGTGGCAGCTGGGGAAGGAGATGGGCAGGGATGGGGGCACCTGATGGAGCTGCTCTTCTCTTGTCCTTGTAGTTGGTGACAAGGTGCCAGCGGACATCCGGATCATCGAAATCCGGTCCACCACCCTGCGGGTTGACCAGTCCATCCTCACGGGTACGCGCACGTTTGATGGGGCAGAGGCGGCTGCTGAATGCAGAGCTTTCCCTCTGGAGCCACATCTGGGGACTGATCCTGGGCCGAGTGCTTTGCTGGGGTGGGAAATGGGTGGGAGAACAAAATGGGGAGGTCCCAGCATCATGTAAAAACCATGGCACAGGCGAGATGAGCCAAATGCTTGGGCATCCCTCCTGCAAAGCGCAAAGCATGGAGCTTTCCTGTGCAACACAAGGGAGGAGGTGCTCAGTTCCAGCCCATTCTCCCCCAGTTCAGCCGCTGCATGATGACCGCTGGTGTACGAGGCCTCATGACTTCAGGGAGAGGTGACAATATCTGGGGCTTTCTTTTTTAAGCAAAAAAAAAGCCTCTGGAAAAGCCTGTGAAGCTGATAATCTGTGACATTTCAGGAGTAATCTCTCTCTGCTGTCAGGGAAGGCTGGGAGGTTTGAACTAGATGATCTTTAAGATCCTATCCAACTCAAACCATTCTGTGATTTGATGAATGATTAGATGACAAAAAGGGCTTTCCAGTGCCTCAGCCCTTTTATATGATTTTGTAAATGCATCAAGTTAGGAGATGACAGCAGGGAAGGAAAAGGAATCAGAAAAACTGTTAAAAATAGGAAGAAAAGAGCCCAGTCTCCTCAAAACATGGCTTTGCATTAACTTAATTCTCCAGGGGCAAAAGAAGTGCAGAAATAGGGCAAATCTGCAAAGGACAAAATATAAACCTTCAGTAGAATGGCTTGCATAGAATCCCAGACTGGTTTGGTTGGAAAGGACCTTAAAGCTCAACCAGTTCCAATTCCCTACCATGGGCAGGGACACCTTCCACTACAGCAGGTTGCTCCAGGTCCCATCCAACCTGCCTTCGGGCACCTTTCCCATTGTGCTGCCCTACAATCCCCATCTGACCTGCGGGCTTCCAGGCACAGGGATTTGGTGCCATCCCATTGGGCTGTGTAGGAGCTTATGTCTCCTAGCGCTGTGCACAGCTTGTTTCTCCGCAGCCCTCATCTTCAGAGTGCTTTGGCCCAGCCCTGACATCCTCATGATGGATGGTTTGATGGCCAAATGCTGCTTCAGAAAGGCTCAGAGCAAAGGCTGGAGAGGAAACATGTGGTTCATCTCCCCCTTCTTGTCTTGGCAGGGGAGTCTGTGTCAGTGATCAAGCATGCTGACCCCATCCCTGACCCCCGGGCTGTCAACCAGGACAAGAAGAACATGCTTTTCTCTGTAAGTCCTTTATGCCTGTCCCCACCTTGCCTGTGGTTTTCCAAAGAGCCACCAAGTGAAGCGTGTGATGGAGGCATGAGATCTCTGAGCAGAGAAAGGGAGCGCATGCATGAGAAAGACCTAAATCCATAAGAGCAGCCCCAAATACATAAAAATAAGAACATGCTTTGTTTGGGCTGTGACACCCTTAAATGCCTTGGGCAACCACTGTGGGTTTTCCATCAGGTAGGATGCATTATGGGTGGGGAAAAGGCTTGTGGTTGAGCCTGGAGCTATTGCATTTGGGCTTCCTCCTTGCTCATGCTCCTCTCAGACAGCAGTCAGGTCCTTAAGGGGTGAGAGAGCTCTCAGGAGGGGTGTCCAGGTGCTTTAGGGTGGGTTTATGTAAAACCCCAGAATGTCTCATTTCCCCTTAACCAAGATCTTATGTTCTCCTTTCACAGCAAGCACCCCATTTCCCTGCTCAGGCTGAAAGGTTTCATGCCCACATACCCACTCTGTCCCCTTTCTTCCCTACCAGGGCACCAACATCGCCGCTGGGAAGGCCGTAGGGGTTGTCATTGCAACAGGAGTGTACACCGAGATCGGGAAGATCCGAAACCAGATGGTGGAGACCGAGCCTGAAAAGACGCCCTTGCAGCAGAAGCTGGATGAGTTCAGCCAGCAGCTCTCCAAAGTGATCTTCCTGGTGTGCATCGCCGTCTGGGTCATCAACGTCAGCCACTTCAGCGACCCGGTCCACGGCGGCTCCTGGTTTCGGGGGGCCATCTACTACTTCAAGATCTCGGTGGCACTGGCGGTGGCTGCCATCCCTGAGGGCCTCCCGGCTGTCATCACCACCTGCCTGGCCCTGGGCACACGGCGCATGGCCAAGAAGAATGCCATCGTCCGGAGCCTGCCCTCCGTGGAGACCCTGGGCTGCACCTCCGTCATCTGCTCCGACAAGACCGGCACCCTCACCACCAACCAGATGTCTGTCTGCCGGGTAAGTGCTGCGTGCTCAAGGGTTTGAGGTGCAGGGGGAATGCTCTGGAAGCCCCCAAGCACTCTGCATGGCTCCATCCCCATCACGGTGTGTTGGGCTTTGTTGTCCTCATCAGATTTGTTTCCTATGAGGACTGTGAAGGTGAGAATGGAAGGTGGTTTGTAGGAAGCTCTGAGCTTCCTCTGTGCCTGAGCAGGGTCAGTAAGGCTGATGGCTTCTCTTGGCACGGTTGCTGTTTGGAAAGTCATTTTTATGAGCACATCAGGTTGGAGATGCCATGTTGCAGATTTACTTCAGGGCTATCTCTCAGAGAGTTTCTTCCTGCTGGGATGTGGAATTGAGACAGGGCTCCTGGAGATGCCAGCACAATTGGCCTCCTCTGCCCTCTTGCTTATTTTCCCTGTGTTTGACCAGAACAGGGAGAAATTACAAAGCCTGGACCCATGAGATCAAAACTTGGAGGGTAACTGCAATGTGCGAGTATGTGACAAAGCTTGTGTAGAAATCCATGGGTTAAGAGAAGATGCCCATGACTTGGTGAAAAGGTGCTTTGGTTACTTGTCCTCTGCCAGTGGAAGGTCTACCATCAACAGATGTGTGCAGCTGGGCTTGGACTGAAAAGCTCTTCTGGCAGAGGGAGCACTGGGGTGGTTTGGCAAAGAGATTGAAGGCTCCTGGTCTACCAGAGAGCTTTGCTGCTGCTTGCCTGGCTGCATGGCGAGGTGACTTGTTAGGAAAGCCTGGACCATCCAAGTACTTCTCAGTTTCCCCATTAATGCTCAAGTCTCAGGAAAGCTTTTCTTCATGGCTTTGGCATGTCAGTTTTATAGGAGAACCTTGGAAAATGTGTTGCTGTAGGGAAAAATGGACCTGGCGCCCATTCCTCCTCTCTGACACTTTGGTAGCGTGGTGGCAAGCTGTGATCGTGCTGCAAGCTGGCCATGGGCTTTGGCCACTGGTTTGCTCAGCACAAAATACAGATGAGTGGAAACATCTGATATTCCTCTTCTGTGAATGCTTTAAAACGAGACACTGCTGGGATGAGGCAGTGGTCAAGTTGCCCATGTGTTCCCACCAGTCCATTTTCTGATCCAGTGATGCAGGGAAGCAAGTAAAGGGTGACCCCAGTAACTGGGCTCTCTTCAGCTCTGCAGAGTGCAGAAGGAGAGGTGGGAGGGACCATGCCTTCTCCAAAACACTTCTTACTGGAGGATCTGCTCCTTGAACTCAGGAAGAAGTGCCACCGTCTCTTGCAGTGCGGCACGATCGCGAGAGGCAAGATTAGGGATGCTGAGACAGGGAGAAGGCAGGAGAGGGATGGAGTAGGGCAGTAGCATGCATGAGGGGCTTTAGCATCAGGCATCATTTGCAGAATGAACTTCAGTTAAATTAAAAATGCAGTGTATCATCCACCCCATCTCCCCACAGCCCCATTCCAATATCCATGTTATTCACTTGGCTGATTCCTAACTCCCAGGGTGCAATAGCCGGGCTGGCCTCAGGACACACTGACGTAGCTGTTAATGTTTAACGGAGAGGGATTCCCGTGTTGATAGCGGCAGCACAGGGACTGCTGATGGCTCTGCTGAGCAATGGGTGGGTAAATATTTGTGCTGTGCCGCTGTTGTGTCCTGGATGTGCTCCTGCCCCAGCAGCTGCTCAGCCATGGGGGAGGGGGGGTGAAAAGCCACAAAAGCCTATTGATAACCTGGGAAAATGCATTAATTGAGTGTGATTTCATTAACTCACACATTGAATTTGACTGAGCGCAGCTGCTCAGCCAGAGTATGATGCCAAGCAGTGCTTGTCCTCTACATTTCACTGCTGGCATCAGGTCTGTAGAGCTGTAAAGTGACTCTTAAAAGGCTTTAAGTCTGTTTTTAAACTCTCACCTCTGTTGCTGGCTCTGAGTCACACTTGGTGCCTGGATTTCATAGCTGGGATGCAGCAGGGCCAGCACAGGAGGCTGCATGTGGATGCCAGGTAGTCAGCAGGGGTGAAGCCGTGCCCCACAAACACCCATGGGCATTAAGTGCCCACTGAAGTGCATTATGCCAGGGCCTTGTCCACCTGGGATGGCCAAAATCTTGGTGCTTTTGCTCTGATCTCAAGTCCACCAGAGGTTACAGCTGTGCAGTATCACAGCAAAGCCAGACCCTCACTTATTAAATCTGATTGAACCTATGGTTTGTGCCACTCACTTCATAGTCAGCTGGGGTCTCCGAGACCACCATCTCACCCTGCCTATGGTGTGGAGCAACCAGGAACAGCCCTCTCCCAACTATTAAATAACTGTGATTGGGAGTGATGGGAGTGTGGCAGGGGGAAAAGGGGCAGAGAAACATTGCAGCTTTGCCCTTGCACATTTAAATCACCCTCCTAAAACTTTCAGTGCCTTTTATGCATCATAGCTTCATTTGCAGGAGCTCAAGGGTGGTGTTTGAAAGTCAGGACCTGAAGCAGAGATGTGAGTGTGGCTGTGGAGGCTTGGGGCTGTTGCTGTGTAGGGCAGAGCAGACAGGGCTGGAGAGGAGCCTAATGTCTGGGAGAGGGAGGTGATGCCTGGTTGCCTCTGAGATGGTGTTTTGGGAACAAGAGCAGAAAGGGGTTTATCATCAATAAACCTTGTAGCAGAGCCTGTATGTGTGAGCTCCTGTTCCCAGTGCAGCCAGTTGAGGGATGTGTGGGCACTATTTGCTTTCAAATCTCCAGGACACTGCTTTGATTCAGCAGTGCTGTCTGTCTAAACCAGTCCTAATTAATGGGAGACCCTGCTCAGGGATTCCCAGGGGCTCTGGCAGTTACTGATGGGTGTCAGGGCTTCTTCCAGTACAGGAGGAAGATGATGCTGATTTGTGGGCCGATTGATGGGTAAATGACTGCTGATTGCAGCCTCTTACTATTCCAGACAGCAATCCTCTCTTGTCTGCCTTTTGATGAGTACTTCTTTTGAAGGTACTACAGAAATGTGCAGATGTATCCTTCACATCTCCTTCCCTGAAAGTCTGCAGACGGTGTATCCATGGGTGCCCTTTGCTATCTAAAAATACACCCAGCAGTGTCTGGCTGGGTGATACAGCACCAGAGCCAGACAAGACTTGTCAGGTGCAATGGCTGAAACCCTTCTGGAGCAGGGTGTGCCTGTAATGGTTTCCTTCCCATCTCCCTGTTGTGTTAAACCCTCCCCCCCCAATCACCAGTGTGGTTTTAAAAGGGTTGTGGGGGTGAGCAGAGGGAAGCCATGGGGTGGTGCTAGCTGGATGCTGGAGCTGGTGTTCACCATGGCACTGCAAAAGGTCTCTGTGAGCATCTCTTGTCAGCCTCCGCAAACCAAGCTGCAGCGTGCAGCTTTGCCACCTCCTCCTATTGCTCCTGTTACTATTTATATTATTTCTGTGATGGAAACCTTACCTACCCTCTTCACAGGTTAAGACACAGCTATTTCCTCTGGACTGCTTCCCCTGCCTGCAAACCTGACCCCTTTTCAGTGCTAAAACACCACTCAAACCCCTACCAATACCTCTGCAGTGCCCTGGCTGCCTGTCCCGTGCCAGTCACACAAGCTGGGAGCAGGCAGGAAAAGTGCTGTAACCTCTGGTTGCTGTGGGTTACACAGCACCTCTTTTAAACAGGCATGGAAAAATAAAGGGCCTGGAGTGACTTTTATAGTTTTTCCTTTTCCCATTTTTTTTTTCACATAAGAAAGCTGCCACTGTAAAAGTAGGAATTGTTTTGTAGCCATGAGCGGCTGGAAACAAACAGGCCCCTATCAGGCAAAACCACCAGTGCCTGGGCTGGATGCTTCCAGGTTTTTCAGTAAATGAGCCTGGGTGACATTTCTGAGCACAGGAGTCCATTTTCTGAACAAACCAGAAGGTTTGGGCTCTCTGGAAGGCTTATGGCACTGAGTGTCTCAAAAAGAGATGAAGGATGCTCAGCCTTTGAAGATCCTTTTTGGTGCCGGCTCAAAGTAGGCGCCACACTTCACCTTGGTTTCTAGAATAGCCATTTTATGGAGGTTTCTCTTAAGGTTCCTCATGCATTTTAGTGGTTGCACCTCCTGCCAGAGGAGCTCAGTGCCTCAACAGAGACATCTGGGACATCCGTTTAGCTCTTGATTTTCTTTGCAACCCTTCAGGAATGTGTAGGGATCTCCAGGATGGGCTCTGGGAAAGGCGCTGAGGGCAGTAGCCTAGCAAATGCAGTATCTGCAATTACCTGTGCAGCTGTGGGGCCATGGGGAGGTTGCTTTGGGCTCAGAAGTATTCACGCAGGAGGTGTTTGCTTTGAGCCTCCTGCTTTGATTTGCCCAAACCTGTAGAATATGAAGGTGAAAAAACCCACCAAGGTGTCCTGGTGCTAAACCTGCTATAAACATGCTTCGCTAAGCTTGACCTTTTTGGCTTGGCTCTAAGCTTGCTTGTGGGGATACTGGGCTGTGTGGTGATGTCTCTGTGGGTGGGTACCCTTTTACAGTTAACAATAATTAATAATAACAGTCAATTAAATAAAACACTAATAACAGTAAACCTCACTGTGTTAAAGTAATGGCTGGTACCCAGACCTGTTGCATCGCTGATGCTGAGTGATGCCACCCAATTTCTCCAGCATCTGTTGCTTCCCTCTCCTGGGGAACATCTCCAACAACCAGAGGAAAATCAGGCTCCCTCCTGGCTGCTCCCAACAGGCAATTGCAGCCGGGAAAACGCATTCATCACACCAATTTTATTTATTTATTATGTTACTTTTTGGCCTCAGCCTGGGTCATAAATAATGATTAAGCAGAAACAAGCGTCGCCAAAGTGTCGCCTTGGCTGGGGTCAGGCACCGCTCTTGCTCCAGCTGGAGGCTGCCCCAAAGGATGGGCTGTTGCTAGGATGGGTCAATGGAGTCTGGGACAGCTTGGGGAGAGGGGGATTCGTGTTGTGGTTTAGGTTTTTGGGGGTTGTTGCTTTCACTGTAGCAGTAAGAGAGAACCTGGAAGGAAGTTTGAAAGGCAAAACTCACTAAAAATGGAGCGTGTGGGACTTGTACTGCTCCCAGGGGCTTTATTACTGAGCTGCCACACTGCCAGTGCCCGGAGTGGAGCTGAGAGCCCAGTAAACATACAGGGCAAGCTGGTGGCCAAGAGCTGGGAAGGGATGGCAGGGGCAGCTGGACAGATTCTGCCCTGCAGAGGCTTTCCAGGGCAGCCGGGGCAGGAGTGGAAAGCTGGACCTGACTCCTTCTCTGCTCCAACAAAAACACAGCCACCTTCTTAGGAACTGGCTCGGCATTGCTCCTCTCCAATGGAAACAAGAGCTGGAGGAGGTGAACATGTAAAAGGCAGGAAAGTGGTGGAAGGATTTGGGAACATCCAGGAGCTGGGGGTGACCAGGGAGGGAGCTGAGCCCAGTGAACTGCTGGGATGGTACTGGCTGGTGGGTCTCCATGCTGGGCACATGGGTTGTACCAGCAAATCACTGCCTAATGCTCTGTCTCCACCTTTCCCTCTCACAGATGTTCATTATGGAGAAGGTGGAGGGCACCCAGTGCAGCTTGCACGAGTTCAGCATCACCGGCTCCACCTATGCCCCTGAAGGACAGATGTGAGTGTGGGTCCCCTCTGCTTCATGGTAACACAGGGTAGCCCTGGGTTGGCAGCAGGGTCAGGGGGAGACAGAAGGGTCAAGCTTGTGCCTATGGCTGGGGAGCCCCAGGTTTGCAGTCACTGGGTGATTGCCCTTTGCTGTGGGTGAAAGCTGAGGCAACTGCTTCCCCATCCCTCATGGTTAGTCCCTGCCCAACACAATGTGGAGGGCATACACCTCATTTCTGCCTGCTGCCCTCCTGCTGCTCAGCAGAGGGGCTCCCGCATGCTTGGCTCTCCCTTTGTTAGCAATCCTGATATAACAAGCCTGATTCTGAAACAGGGAAGATGGCAAGTGTGGGAATAGCGATGAACGGGGCTTTTCACAATATGTGCTCATTCTCCAAGTTTCTGAAGCCTGCATGTTTTCAGTATTGGCTGGCAAGTGTTGCCCCTGTTTCAAGCAGCACCCGGAGCCAGTGATGTGTGGAGGGACCTGCAAACAGCTGCAAACCCTGGCAGAAAAGCATTCCCCAAGCCCTATGTGCCCAGCAGGGATGGCCGAGACGGCTGCTGTGCCC
The DNA here is from genome assembly GCA_036873685.1 of Agapornis canus. Taxonomy (NCBI): domain Eukaryota; kingdom Metazoa; phylum Chordata; class Aves; order Psittaciformes; family Psittacidae; genus Agapornis; species Agapornis canus. Next base: position 21,712 of record JBAFWW010014545.1, read on the forward strand.
AGGCACCAGCCTGCTGATATCAGGAAGAGATGGGAGCTTTTCCGTGGTGTGTTCGTACACACATGGGGTTTTCTGCCATTGAGTTCATTTATTCCCCTCTTTTGAAAGGAGGTGATGCTCCCCAGTGTGGGGAAGGAGGAAGCTCAGCCAGTGGTTGAAGCACTCTTTGCTCCCTTTGCTGTGTGATCCCAGGCACATGCTTCACTGTGGTCCCTTGTGCTCTGTGGAGCAATGACCCAGTCTCAGACTTAATTTCATGAATATTTATAGGGCCAATCTGATCCTTGCCTGGGAATCTTCATTACAAAGTGAGGCAGGCCATGAGCTGGTATCAGTCTACGTTTCAGTTCAATGAGGAGGACTGAGGGGCTGAACTCTGAAGCTCAGTGTCCCTTTCCTCTGAGACTGCCTGCAGGGAGGCTTCACGTTGTCTGCAACAATTCCTGTTGCTTTTGAGTTTTGCTTCAGCCCTGTGCTTGTGTCGTGCATTGAGGGTGATGTGAGGGCTCACTTAGGTGTCACAGAGAGAAACCTCTCCATTCCCCTAAGGCTGGTGAGACTGAAATGACCGTTTTGCTTTAGCCTGGCCTCAGCATGGCAGATATTACGTGCTTGATGAAGGGTTTGCTCACATCCCTGCACAGCACCCATCCAGCAGCACCTTTGCTGATGCTTTTCCCAGCTCTGCAGGCACAGCCGATAATCAGGACGTGTTCCCCCATCCCTTCCCAGCAGTACTCAGGAGATCACTCACAGCAAAAGCCATCCTTGGAATTTCCACCTTCCAAAACGTGACAACCTTGGCCAGAGGATCTGCAGGCTCTTCCTTCCACCCCCTGCCTTCCCCATACCCATGACCAGGGCTGCGCAGCATCCTTTGGGCAGGAGGCAGTGGCTCTCCCCTGCCCATTGTCAGCCCATTGCAGCTTCTTGTCCCTCAGCAAACAGGGTTTTCAGATTTCCTTGGCCGCTCCCTGTTTTCCGCTCCTGAGCTGTTACAAGGGCTCCAAAATGTTCTTTCCATTGGGAACCAGCAGTGGAATAAACTGATCCTAATAAATGCCTGACAAATGATTTTTCCAGCAAGCAGATGACCTGGCTGGGTTTGTGCAGCTTTAACCTGCAGTTACCTCTCCTGGAACCGGGATCATTTGTTGTTTCCCCTGAAAAGCACCACTCCTATTTCTGCCACTGGGCAAGCGGCAGCATCCAGCTTTGCGTGGTGTGTTCAGGGCTGCTTCTCTCCAGCAATGTTTGTGCTCCTTGACGTAGCAAAGAGCTGCTATTTAGGAAGCAGAGGCCACAGTTTGCCACTTGCATGGAAGCAGCCGCAGCAATGCAGCTGTTAAATTTGTCTGCTGCTCTTAAATGCTCCCTTGGGTGCCCTTCAGCTCACCGGAGCACAAAGCAGCATCAAGGGGAGGAAAAGGGACTTGCTGCCGGTTCTACAGCTCGCCTGGATCCCCAGCAACTGGAAATCCTCAGGGGAGTAGGCATGAACATGGAATTTGAATTCCTTTGCCCCTTTTCTGTCCATCATCTTCATCATTAGCCTTGTGGCAGCCCCTGCTTTCAGGTCGAATGCTGTTCTGGGCTCTTCAGCAGCCCCTGTTATTCTGGGGCCAATTCTAGAGTTTATTTGCCTCCTATGATATTTTATTTGCAACTTAGTCCTGCCATGGTTTAGGAAAGCACAAAATATGAACCCAAGTGTTTATTGCCAAGCCTGGGGCTTTAACTGAGCTCTTTCCTCCACTTATCAGAAAACATTACAAGGGATATATAGGAGAGAGGAGGCCACAGAGATGCTGCGAGGGCTGAAGCAGCTCTGCTCTGGAGCCAGGCTGAGAGAGCTGGGCTGGGGCAGCCTGGG
>JBAFWW010014546.1:0-10173 GCA_036873685.1 Agapornis canus
TTTTTTTTTTTTTTTTTTTTTTTTTTTTTTTTTTTTTTTTTTTTTTTTTTCTTTATTTTATTTTTTATTTCCTCAGATATAAAACAGTTAAAACAAAAGGAGCGGACTTAAAAACCTACATCAGGTCACCTTTCTTTAAAGACATAAATTCAGCTTGAAACATCAAAATAAGAGAGGGTTCTATTAATCCTACAGGAAAGTCTCAAAATGGCAATGAAGAATGGTCTCGCAACAGTTGAGATTCTTCAAACACAACAATAAAAAGATGAGATATGGAGGGAAAAAATTAAGCTAAGGAGAATAAAAAATAAAAAGGAAAATTTTATTTTACAGTGAATCAGAGAATTTGGAAACAAATGTCCAAATAATATAATCCCTTGATATGCGATAGCAGTTTGCTTTATGAACAAGTTTCCTGCAGTAAAAGTTTCTATATTTCAACCTGTATAGATGAGACTAAGCTTATGTAACATATAAATGAAATAAGCCCCACCAAGTCACAGCAAAATATGCATTTAAAAATAACATTTTCTTTCTTAATATTGTATTTTTGATTTTGAACTGTAATTAACAGGGATTGGTACTAAAGGAATAGGACACTTTGGCACTGCATTCTTAATAACATTGGGGGGGGGTTTGATATGGAATTACAGCATCAGTCAAAATATTTGCAGTTGATATATCTATATCACAGATTATAAGAGACAAATACCTTTCCCAGACTCAAATAGAGCTGAGAAATCACAACCAAGTAGAATTGGGAAACAGAGATAAAATTACTTGCTCAAAGTCTTGGAGTAAAGCAGTGTTAGAGCTGAGAAAGACCCTCCTGAGCAAAAACAGCTGCTGGAAAACACAGTCTCTTTGTACCAGCAGTCACAGATACTACACTTGCCCATGTGTTGGAAAATGAGGGAATCAAACACATAGAGTATGATGAATAGTGATCCCGAAAAATGAAGCTGGCACGATAAAATATTGGTGATCAAAGAAATAGTGCTTAGGGTACACAGACAAAAAGATTCTATACACAGACAAAAAGATTCTAACTATGGTATTAGACAAGCTTGAAAAGGAGAAACAGTGATTCAACCTGTTGTGCTTGAATTATTTAATGTTAAGCAGAGTATTCAGAAGCCTTTTTCAGTGAAACTCTCCTGAATTTACTGGGCATGACCAAGATAACTTTATAGAATTTCTCTGTTTTAAAAGCTATTATATTTTAGGGTTACAAAAGAGATAAAACTAGATACTTCTTGACAGAGTCCTTCTAAAAAATAATTATCATGGGATGAAACCAGTATATAATACATTAAGAACTGCAACATTTGAAAAATATATGCTCCTGTTCCAATTTACATACGGACAAGAAATTTATTAAATGGATTGTATTCTACAACAAGAAAGGGAAATACAGAAGAAAACATGTATAATACTTCAAAGCAAATAGATCAATTAGTATCTTGAGAGTAGTCATTATGTAACAATAGTAATGTTTAAAATTTAATGCTAAAAGAAAAAGATTGGCATATTGATGAAGAGGGAAGAGTACATTACTGGAATAGTTAGAAAGGGGAAAGACATATAATTGCTTTACAGGTGAGAACAAGATGGAAAATAAAAATAAAAATAATAAAAAAAAAAAACCAACCAAAAAAACCATGTAATAAAATTTAAAAAAAAAAAAAAAAAAACCAACAACCTTTTACAAGGGGCTTTGAATTGCATCTTTATTCATCTTTACTGTGCTAACACCCATCATTTATAAAGCATCTTTCTACAAATTTCTTTTAGTAGCTCCTGTCTAGTCTGGAGATGGCTACTGGAGGACAATTTATAGGTCAATGCATTTTTCAGAACCAGACGTCATAATCTATGAGCAATTCTCACAATTAATTCTGAGTGATAAAAGTAATATACTCAATTTTGATTGTCATACGGTGTTTCATTTGGTACCATGTGACCTTCTGATTATTAAGAAAGTAAAAAGACACAAAGTCTACATTAAAAATTAAATATCCTTCAAATTCAAATAGATTAAAACTTGCTTATTAAATAGGAGGTCAAAAGTCCAAATTCAAACTAAAAGCCCAAGTATTCTAATTAGATATTCTAAGTACTGTGTAATATGAAATTATGCTTACCTCCCCTCAGTGATAGTTCAGTGTTCTGCTATCTAAACTTAAAGTGCTGAGATCTCACTGATGGTGGGAAGATTTATGCCACAGAGTTATGAAAAGCTCATGGGAATTTGTGCAGAAATTTCTTCTTCTGTAGGTAAAATCACCTTAAAGAATCAACATGACTTTCAGCAAACTAATAGTTTTGACAGCCCAGCGAAAACTGGGCTGTTGATTGTCATTTCTTAGGTGACATCTGCAAGTGGGCTGGCATGGTAAAAGCTTTCTGCTCTTCCTACAGACAGACCTTGCCCTTCATAAGAGTTGGCTGCTATGAAATTAAGCCAGAGGTGGCTTTTTGTAGCCTTCCTCAATCATTCAAGCAGACTAAAAAGACAGTGAACTCCAACCTCTGTTCCTTCAAATCCCTTCTCTACTGTGATGCCTATGAAAAACTGAGAAGTGGTAGCTGACAGCTACTGTCAATAGTGTGGCCAATATGGTTTGTCATTACCTTGTACTCCCCAGCTGCTCCCATCCAATTGCTCTCTGTTGTAAGCTGCATGGAGTAAGTTCTGATCATGCACAACATGGAGGGAAATGGAAACTGAGTGATTATGAGTGATCTTGTAACAGAAAGAAATTATGATAATTCCTCCACCAACAGTAGAACCCCTATACCCATCCAACTCCTAACCACAATGCTGGCCTCCTCCCACAGCAGACACTGTTGCTGACTCAGGCAGGGCAAGGTAAAAGAATTTTTTCCACAACTTAATAATAAAAGCTTTCTAAGGATATAGGCAGATGCACATTTTGCCTGTATAGAGCAATCATATGGAGTAATATATGGAGAGGAAAAGAAAAAAATCTGCTGTGGGAAAAGTCCAACTTGGCCTTTAAAAGCAGTAACACCCTTAACTGAAATCTCTTGAACAAACATGATCTGCTGGAGTGCCATGCACATTTCAGCTCTCCTACAAATGCGAAATATAGCTGTGTCAAACTGCCTTTCAACAGAATTGCTTTACCAAGCCTCTGTTTCATCAGCCCTTTTTTAGCAGGACAATTTGTGGAAAGGAGTGCACCACAGCAAGCAGCTTTGTAGCTTACTTCTGACAAGCAGCTGTGTCACAGAGGGATGCCCCAAAGGGAACATGCACTGGAGACTCATTTGCCTTCCCAGTCCTGATTTAACAAGCAAGAAGGGCACACTTCCCCATCCTGCTGGGGTGAAACAGACAAGAGGAAAGGTGCACAGCTCTGCACTGACCTGTCTCAACAGCATATTAATGATGGGAGTCAGGTTTCTGAGGCTTTTCAAAGGGCAATTAAAAAAAAGAGGCATAGGTATCATATAAACACAAATAAAGCCAAACATACCTCCAAAGCATAAGATTAAGACTGAACTAATTTACTCTTAAAAAAAAATGTTTATAAATATGCTTTTCATATTTAGTTATGAAATTACTCTCTCCACTTCACTCCTTCATATGTGCATGAGTTTTACAATGTAATAATTAAAAAGTACCATCTACATAACAAAATCCACAGAAACAACTGCAGAGCCTGTGGTTATTAGCTTGCAATTCAGAGGAAGAATACAGTATGCATCAATGCTTTACTGAGGGGAAACCCATCTACTTTTTCAGACGGAAGTTTGTTTTGTTTTTTGTTTTTTTTTTGGTCTCCTCACACTGCAAAACCCCGTATCTTACCATATCTTAACATCTCACAGTTTCTAATATATCTATTCCCTTAGTGAGCCAGTGGGGTGAGAAGTGCTATCACCTCATCCTGCTCCTGGGAACTGAAGTCAGGCAATATGTCTGCACTGCCAACTCCCTCACACAGACCACCTACACTGCTTAACACGAGTTCATTGCTGGCTTCTGTTTGAAGTCAACAGAGAAGGAAGACCATTCATTCCAAGGGCTGCCTCTAATACCAAGGCTTGATTTGGTCTGTATTGAACCATCCTCTGATGCTGTCCCATCCCTAAGCTTATAATGGAGGGGAAGGTCCTGCAGTTCAAACAATCAAAACTACAAACACCCCCAAAATCTACAGAAAACTACAACAGTAATAATAACAACTCAGTGTTGGGACCACCTCAGGTGGCTGAGAAGGGATCCAAGGCCAAATGATAAATACTGTGGTCTTGGCCAACATACTGGAAAGTCGATGGGCACCAAGCTCTGAACTGCTCTCCACCACTTGTCTGTCACAACCTGGAGCACAGTGACCACTTTCTCAGCTCCTGGCCAGACAGCTGCCGTGGAGGGACAGCTTCCCCAGCCAAGCCCCCTTCTTCACTTGTGAGCTAATGTTAAGGATGGCTTAGGAGGCAGGGATCTCTCCCTGGGGATGACGTATGCCACTGGAAAGATTATGTGATCAACTCAAAGTCATGCCAGAGGCCATCGACCAACACATACAATTTCTTAAATTCTTAATTATTAATAGCCATTAATATCCATCCAAAAGCAGTCTTCCACATGCCTATGTAACCACAGGAATGAAACAATGAGGTGGAAATACCAGTCCACAACTTACCTTCAGGAAGAGGCAGAACTTTGCCAAAACAAGCCCCACAATCTAATTGCAGAGCTCTTGTTATTTTAACTAGCAGGTATACAGCTAATTGTCCATCTGGGTTATGAAATCTCACAAATAACATACTACATAAATGCACTACTGACATACAACATAAGCAATGCATGCAGAAGGGAGTCACAACCACTGTCAGGGACTGGTGACAATTAGAATGTCTCAAGTGATAGAGTTAAATAGATTCCACATTGCTGAAGATAATTCATGTACTTGTATATCACAGCACACAAAATACAGGATAATTTAAGGGTATTTTCTTCCCTATGGCTTTGTTTTCAACTTAAATTTAGTGTTCATTAAAAAAGAGGAATGAACAGCCAAAGAAAAGGAAGTCCCCATTTGCTCATGGAAAAAAGCTATGCACTATACACATAATGAAACAGTAAAAGTGGACTAGATTTCAAGACATCAACAAAACACACCTGCTGAAGTCAGTGATTCCACATATCAAACACCAACAGCTCTGTTACAACATTTTTGATTTCCATAAACTAAATTTTCTGGAACCCCCTAGAAGTACGTATTATTCTGATACTGAAATCAGTGGTAGTGCTGTCTTCTGTATTTTAACTATTTCTGAACATCTACAGGAAAGTGAATATTGCTGAACAGCACATTTTAATTTTTATTAAAATAAATAAATAATTTTACTATTTGATAAAAAAAAACTGGGCATCTTTATAATGAAGCTATTTTAAAATAAGCTTTAAATAGTAAAAGGGACTCTCTGCCCTTTATGATAAGCAAAAAGACAATTTGCACTTAAAAACAAGTTATGGACTTAAATGTGTATCTAAATTTAATTACAAAAACTTCTCCTTTTTTCTGACATGCTCTTTTCCCTTGTCTTCAGTGGGGTGAAGATGGGGGGCAGGGGGTGTGAGTGTGTCAAGTCTTAATAGATAATCCTTAACACAAAATCAAAAGTTTGTGGGTGTAAACAAACTGTATTATTTGAACATAGTCTTATTCTTCTATTTTTCCTCTATCCTGCAACAGCCTTTAGACTACAAATTTCCAGTAAAAGATAAAAATTAAGAAATAAAATTTCCTTTTTAAGCTGAGAATATGGTGCCATTTTTGGTAGAACAAAAATGTAAGAAACTGCCTCTAATTGAAAACTTAGTCATCCTCATTCATCACAATAAAGCACAAGCTTAAAAGCCTGTATGGGAGCACTGTGCAGGGTTAAAATCATAGCACCAAAAGTATTAATAAAAGCAGGGATGGTAGAATCACAGTCCCTGCCAAATAAAAAATAAATTTACTTGTTTCTGTATTTTGGGTGGACTACATTATATTCTCATGTCTGTTTTCATGTTCAGGTTTCATGATTAGATAAACACCAGTCTGACTATATGTAATTGCCTTCAAGCAATAGTTTTCATTGTCTGTATCACTGTGTTGTTAAGCACACCAAAGTATGTGTTAAAATCTTGACTCTTACTGTAATGTAAACCTATCTGCACAGCACACAGCTCCTGCCAACATATGAGATGTACTGCCTGCAGCTTCCCCTCCTTCACAAAACACAAGAGTTATGAATTCAGGACTAATACAGAGCCAGTAGCCTATCTTGCACAGGCAGGAGAGCATTAGAAAAGTGAAACTCTTGTGTTTAAACACCCCTTAACCGTGTAAATGCAAAGAAAAAAGTAAGGTAAATGTAAGATCTGAAAATTGACATTATAGTTGTAATTACAGCATTGATTCCTATGATTCTGCAAAACCAGATGTGCATATAGATACCCCTCTGCTTACATAATATATACCTTTGCTTATATTTGTATATATGCATATATATATACACACACACACAACAGCATTACTTGAAAAACACCAAAATAAACACAGATTAAAGCTAAAAGATTCATTTTGATATGAGGCGTTTGAGATGGCTGGCAAGCCTTATTTACACATTTCCTGTAGTTTTATATATTTAAAGAAACATCAAAGGTTTTTAACAAGAAAATTATATTCTCACAGCCATAAAGTATACTCTTATGATTGCATTACAGTGGCTGTACAGTACTTATTTACTGGCTGACAATGGGTTTTGCTATGTTAATTGAATAAGCAATGTGATCTTTATTCATTAAAATTAACACAATAATATCTACATTGAAGCTTTGTATTGGCCTCAATCTGGCAAGCTGAACAGCTTCACTGAAATTACTCTAAGTTTATTCTTGATGTAACACAGAGCTCTGACAGGAGTTTCTGTGTGAAATCAGTTTACTTTTGCTTCACTTAGTATTATTTCCAATCAGCATACGCCAGAGCATCAGCTCTGATCATCGTCAATCAGCAAAACTCAGAGAAGAGAAAAACGTCTTGTATTAAACAAAGCTATGGAGACCATGAGCCTCTAGGCGACAGGTTGTGGCAGGCGCAGAGCCCGCTGGCTGGGTGTATTCCTGAGGCCGGCTGTGACAGGGGAAATGCTGCCGGCATACCCACTGAGCTGTGTGGTCAGGCCATGGTCAAAAGCCGTCAGCTGGAATTATCCCAAAGAACAGCACTTGAGCACGGCTTGTCATTTCTAGTAATGAGACTTGAAACAAATGGCAGTGGTTTCGTGTATGAAAACAGAGATCTCCTTGCTTCTAGGATTATCTTCCAGCAAAACGGCAACTGCCCTGCTTCAGCTTTCCCTTTGGAAAAGCTGCTCTTTGCAAACACAGTAATACCTATGAGCACACAACAGGTGATGGCCCTGAACCAACAGGCAAATTCACCACATGAAATAAGAGAATCTTGCTGCTAAAATTATAAATCACTACACACCAAGACTAACAGCAGTCTTTCCCACAATTCTCTGGGCACTGTATTAAGATTTGATGAATAGGAGAAAACACGAGGTCAAAGTTTGGCATCAAAGCCAGAAACACCTATTACAACTAATATTTTTGTCCTGGTAACTAGGTGGTTTACATCTGAACCCTGGCAAAACCATAAACCACAAACTACCTTTGACTCATGGCAATCCATATTCTGTACACAATTAATACAGGCAACATGGAAAAAGAAGATGAATAGTGAAGCAACCTTAAATTAAAAAAACTGACTAGTAAAAATTGCAGCTGACCCAGCTACCCCCAGCAGTATGACTTACAGTACTATTTTCATATTTGCATTTAGCATCTAAAGACCTTAGCTGAGAGTTCTGTTCTCCTAAGAACTTGAATTAAGTAACCTGAAATTATCTTGCCTCATAACAGAAAAGAAAATGTTTTCATTTCCTTAAAATTTAGGTGCAAAATGTCATATTTTGTTTCAATTCTCCCAAAATCAAAGTTCTAAATAAATAATAATAATAAAAATTACTAATAAAAAAAGACAACAAAAAAACAACAACAACAACAAAACCCACCCTCTAACCAACATGGAAATTACCTTTTTTTGAGAGGAAAGCAAATACTTTCCACAATTTTCAATAGCTGGCATTGATTTTCCACTAAGGTAAGGAGAAGAAATTAGCATTAACTCTTCCTCTGACCCTCCTCTATATATAATAAAATAGAGATCTTAAACTAAGAGTTTATATTATAAAAAGCACTTCAAAAGACAAGAAGGCAGAAGGTGGTTTTGTGTTCCAGAGTTTAGAAACAGGAAACATAAGCATTGATAAATCTAGTAAAATTTTACAGAGAAGTAGTATTTGGAACTAGTGAAACAGACTGACTTCAGAGCTTGGAGGTCCAGTAACTTCAAATCAATTTTATTAAATAGCAGCAATGCTGGGAAAGTAGTATGGCAAAGCAGCAACTGGAATTAAATGCTATTCATCTGGAATTTTACTTTTGGTCTTACACTGAAGTATTCATAATTCATTATTAAGGACTTGTTTCTTTGTTTCCACCAGGAACATTCAGAAAGGGGAAACATTATAGTGATACCTCATTAAAGTTAACATCTGTCTCTCAGCTGCCCCTGGAAGCACCTCTCCCTACAGTAATAATAGAAAGGGTCTGAGGTTTTGTGAGCATTTGTGGAAACCTATCTTCATTTGCTACCTACCCTAATTATTTCTATCTTTGTTCCAGACCTACAAAACTAATTTTAGGATGCTGAAGAAATAAAAGACATACATTACATAATCTAATACGGTAGAATTAATCATTAAGTGCTACTACAAAGGGACACAATCTAGAGAAAACACTAATTAACGAAGGTCTCTTGTAAGTGAGCAGTCATAAATAGAAGCAGTGTCTGTCCACTGAGCCATATGATTGTCCTTTAATAGAATATACATTACAAAGCACCGACGAGGTACTAGGATGGGGGATATGTTAAACAAACTAAACATTAAAATATACCTGAAATTTTATTAACCTGCCCATTTTTAGAAATAACTAGCTGAGAATGTACACCAATACTGCATATATTTTCATTAATTATTTTTAAAGGGCTTAATGAGTTTTCTATCATTGTAATTGAAAGTACCAGAGATGGACTAACAAGTATTTAAAAATCTATAGACACTCCTTTCTATGAAGAAACAAAATACTAGGGTTGCATATCTTCTAATGATGGAAATTGATGAGACTGACTATATTGTAAATAACAAAGTGAAGCTTTACTGAATTCTACAAAAGTTTGCAGGATTTGATTTTTTTAATCAATATTAACCTATTTAAGAAGCATCATGAGCTTTTTTTTTCATAGAAACTAACAAAAATGAGGAAATTAGATGACAAAGGTAGAGACTGAATCAAAACCTACCAAGGGAATCTTCCCACTTTCTTCAGTAACTTTTGGATCAGGACTTCAGTAATGAGGACTTAAACAGCCAAATTCAGTCAGTCAGTGCTAATAATGTCTTTATTAAGCAGCACTGCAGTTGCCAGATTTGGAAACAGAACAGGTAGTGAAGAACTATGGTCACAGGAACATACTTGCAGTCCATACAGCCAGACAGTAGACTTCCAAAAGAAGCCAGTAACAAATCCTTTGGAAGAAGCAGTTTTTAACACTAGAAATCACAGACCCTCACATCTACTAATTACCCTGTAACTGGAAGTTAGTGGGTGGGTGGTCCTTGGGCTACACAAGGTAATAGCCTCCCAATCTATCTATTACACATGCTGATAATCTTAGCTAGTTTTTACAATGCAAAATTCTAAAACTGTGATTTATTCATGGGCTTACTTAAGCTATTCTATTCTACTAGACCTTTTTCTTCACTGTAGCCTTGCCAGTAGGAGACAAAACATTTGAGTGAACTATATTAGAGTGCTCTCCTTTACTCATTTTAGATTAGTGTCGTGGTTTAAGCCCAAGCTGTAAATTAGAGCCACGCAGCCCTCACACTCACTCTCCCCCGTTTTTATTCCCCCTGCCCCCCAAGCTCCCGGAGGGATGGGGAGGAGAATCAAAAGAATGCAACTCCCACAGGTTGAAATAAGAACAGTTTAGTAACTAAGGTATAACACAAATC
>JBAFWW010014547.1:11499-29871 GCA_036873685.1 Agapornis canus
AAGCTGTGGCTGCCCCATCCCTGGCAGTGCTCAAGGCCAGGTTGGACACAGGGGACACAGGCCTGCAGTTGCCCTAAAGCTGTCAGGGAATGCAGAGCTGGGCTCTGCATTGGAATTCCTATGCCAGGTCAGAATGCCTGATCTAGTCCTGGGCTGCTGCACACTGTCTTGCAGGGGATACTGAAAGCAGGATCCCAGCCACAGCCCATATCAACTGCTGCAGGGAACAGAGGGAAAACCTCCGCTAAGGCTGAGAAATCACTCATGCATTTCTGTCCCGGGCAAATCCGGTCCCCAGTGCTGCCCAACAGAGTGTGAAGCTGGGTTTTGCTGCTTGTTTTCTCATCTGAAGTCTCTAAGAAACCCTCCCTAGATGCTGCAGCGCATCTGGTGCCAGCAAATCTGTTAATCTGTGTACCTTCAGGGATTCTTCTACAACTCGAGCCTTTTATTCTAATTGCTGTGGGTATTCCAGCCCGCAATATAATCCAACCGAGCAAATAGAGGGCTAAGATGAAAAGGATAAAAGTTTCTTTCTATTGCATTTAATTAGGAGTTTCCCCACAACCTGTGTGGCAGTAATAGGCTTAGAGTCTTATTTGTACAGTAATGCTTGATTTACTTGTTTCCCCCCTTCTTCCTTTCTCTTCCCATGGTGGCACATTATTGTTTCAAACCGCTGATCTTTGCTGTGGTCTCTTGTTTCCCACAACTCGCATTGCTGGGATGTTTACTTCCTGGATTTAATTCTAATTTAGCCACTACACTAATCCTTAAATAAATCTTTTTCAGTTCAGCTCTTTCCCTTAACCCTATCCACCAATGTTTACACTGATTTAAATAGGCAGGATATTAGATTAAAGTTAATTGAGGGAGTCAACAAACTAACCCAGTTTCTACAGGTTTACACCCCTGAAGAAAATATCAAGAGCAGCCATAGAAATTCCTCTTTCCCATCGCCAGAGTGAGGGAGAACGCATTTGAAGGGTGGCCTAATGTTAGGTTTTGGAAACCTAAGCAATTTGTATTATAAGATTGTCAAGCTGTCAGCTGCAATGCAAGACAACACCGAATCCTCACGCTCGCCCATTTCAAGGCCGACAACTCAGGAAAGCCACTTGAACACAGCTGGAGAAGCTACAGGTTTCCATGAGGGCCAATGACAGTGCATTAGCAGAGTGTAACAATCCGCAGAGTGTTGCCAAACAGCACAACTAAAATGAAAACTAACCTATAATGAAACAATAACCGGCAATTTGAACTCAAAGCTCCAAAAGTTGTAGGGGTTTTAAAGAGACAAGGTGGGATTTTCCAAGCACCAGAAGTGAAATTCCCAGCTCACAAGTTCTTCAGGCCTGTATGTATCAGTGCAGATTTTCACCTATATATATACATCTGTGCAAGTATACTCTAAAGTATATCAGCATCCAAAAGCCAAGACAGTGACATCGAAATGATAAAACCATCATCTAACACAGACAAAAGAAAAACAACCCCAAACAAACCCCACCACCAGCCAAACACTGAAAAACCTCTGTTCCACAGCTTTTTTGTCTGAAGAGAACTTTATCCATCATACAATACAGAGTCATTTCGGTTGGAAAAGACCTTCAAAACCACCGAGTCCAACTGTAACCCTAACACTGCCAAGTGCACCACTAAACCACATCCTTAAGTGCCATTTTAGTGTGCTCCAAATAGGGAAACAGGGTAAGAATAAAACAGGCTCAAAACCAATCTGTACATTAAGAACCTTTTGAGTAAAAAGCTACATTTTGACCAAAAAGAAAGGACAAAACAAAGCATTCCCAGAAAGCTCTTCCCCCAGTTCCTTAACCACTTGTGAAACAAAGAAGCTTTTATACCCATAAAGCTTTTGCATTCTTATTCATTTCTTCGCCCATCTTGTGCTTCTGACTGACTGATGTTCTGGGTGTGCTGCCAGTTCTGTTTTCTTACAAGGTGAAGGAACAGTTCAACTGGTTGATAGCTTTTTGTGATTTAATATTGGCTCTGATAAGCAATTGCAAGTAACAATTTAGTTGTGTTCTATACTGTCTAAGGAAGTGGCTTAGGAGTACTCCTGCAGCTGTGTATTTACCTGTATTTAGCTGTGTCTTGTGAGTTATAAAAATGCCTAGCAATGGAGGAGATGCAGAGCTGCCTATAAAATAGGTGCAGTTAATTCTGCTCTGCAGATCAATACCTAAGAACTGTCTCCTTTTAAGAAATCAAAACCCGCTTCTGACTATGACAGCCTGGAGTTCCCAAAGCTGAAACCTGAACAGAGTCACATCCCTCTCCTTTGAAGCACAAACACTGAGATAGGTGGTACCTTTGCTGTATGACCCAGATGCTGATTTACACCAGTCAATAACGAGAGCCAGGGTGAAAAATCAGTGGCAACTAGCAAAGCAGATTCTCAGCTCCTCCTATCAACCTCTTGTCCATAGCCCATGCACATGTTTATGGAGGAGCTTCACTGCACTGAATCCTGTTAAACCCTGAACGCTCTGGGGCAGAAGTTGTAGCTTTTCCTTGCCAGGTAGGTGTTTATGAGCCTGGTAGCACCAGAAGCGTTTCTGGAGCCCACAGACATAATTTAGCTGCAGTAATGTGAACTTACTGAGCCTGTCTCGTGCCGACATGTGTTACACTCCATTGTAAAAGGGGGAAAAACACTTAACAGCTTAGCCACAACGGAATGTTTATATCTGATTACACTAACTGCTAATTTAATGGTAGTTAATCAGTGGCATGTAATACAAGCCAAGCAGCCCAATGGATTTATTGATGAATGGCATTTAAAGTTGTTGTTAGAAACCCAGTGCAGTTGTTACGTTAAACAAGCACAGAGCCCTGTCAAACAGCAGTGCTTTTACTAAGGGCAAACTTCTGCTTCAGCTTAAAGCGCTCCAAACCCTGACTTACTACAGATTTACCCCAAACTGACAGGGCAGCGTGCGAGCAGCAGGCCCAATCCTACCCAGCACAGGAGAGATCCCTGAAATGCCATGAGCAAAAGTCACCAGGGCTGCAGCTTGAGGCTCAGATACTGGAGTGGGATCTTTACTCTTCTGTTTTCAGGTGTGCCTGTGCTGCTCCACACCAGCTACAGGTATGTAAGTTGCAAAGGGCATGTTTAGTCCCTTCCAAAGTCAGTGGGCACTCAGAAATGGATGCAGCCCTGGAGCAAATGCAGTGCTGGCAACTGCAACATCATAGAACCACAGAATAGAACCACAGAATGGGCTGGGTTGGAAGGGACCTTCAAACCTCATCCAGTTCCAAGCCCCTGCAATAAGCGCAAGGACACCTTTACCTAGATCAGGCTGCCCAGAACCACATCCAGCCTGGCCTGGGATGTCTCCAGGGATGAGGCATCCAGCACCTCTCTGGGCAGCCTGTGCCAGTGTTTCACCACCCTCATGGTAAAGGTTCTTTTCACTCATTTGGCCTGAATCTCTCTTCATTTAAACCCATCACCCCTTGTCCTGTCACAACAGGCCCTGCTGAAAAGTCTGTCCTCATCACCCTCAGAGGCTCCTTTCCCTTCCCAGTGTGTGAGTCTGCCTACGCCTGGGCTGAGCAGGGCTGATTTAAGAGAGAGGAAAAGAAAGGTACAGCCACCTTCATCCCTCTGGCAAGCATTGATGTGCCTGGAGGCACACTCTTCACCTCCCCGCACCTGACCCATACAGCTGCCACGTACCATGCGGCTTGTTTTCCTTAGCATGAAATAGGAGCAAAGGAAGTCTATGGAGCAGCTCTGGGGGCAGATTCCCGTGGAGTGCATCCATGCCCGAGATCCAAACGCAGAGAAAAGCTTTTCAAAGAAGACCACACTGAATCCTTTTACTCACAGAGGCTTCTCTGAGCGCCCGCTGCTCCCTGCAGAGTGCTGCATCCTCTGGCTATCCAGCCGCAGCCTCCTGACCCTCCAGCCAGCTGGGATCATCAGGAGGTTTGTGTTGCTGGTCGGGCTGGGTTGAGGCCGGCTGCCAAGTGAGAGGCATCTGTAGAGGAATAGAAAGTGGGGAAATTCTGTCAGTTAGTTATTCAAGGGAGGCAGTTTAGTGAATGCTGCCAGCATTTAAGGGCTTCTGTTTCTCTGTGAGCTTTGGTTCCTTCTTGTGCAACCATCAGGAATACGTTCAGTGTTGCCCATGTCCCGAACAACTTTCTTTTCCCATTTAATGGGAAGGTTTCAAAAACACAGGATGGTGACTTTGCAGGCTGCTAGGAAGAAAGGCAGATAGGAGAAAGAAATACTGCACTGGAGAGCCCTGCCAAATGAAGTGCCTTGTGACCCAGCACTAGAACGACCGGGTGTTGGAGACAGGTTGCATTTGAGCAGTAAAACCTGGTCGAAACCTTGATATTGTATTAAATTCACCCTGATGGCAATAATTTCTTGTTTGGAATTAAGCACAAGCCAACCCTTAGAGGAGGCAGTTCATTAAATCACCTCTTGGCTTAAGGGAAAGTGTGTATATATACAGCTATCCGTACTATATATCACACTGTTCCTGATGGAAACAGTAAGCTATGCTAACCAGTTGCATCCTCCTGAAATGATTTATTTACCACTGAAATCTATTATTAACATTATAACTCACATTTGATCCTGCATGACACAGGTATAGAAAAGCACAGCTGAAAGTAAAAACCAGACAGGAGCCAGAGGGGAATTAGATCTATCAGACATGGGAGCTGGGCTGGGGACGTTCCAGATGACAGCCCGTGGTGGCAGGATTTGGCACATGAAGCAGTGGATGGTGTTCATTAGTAAGGAAGACATGCAAATTCTGCATGGATCCTCACTAAACTGATTTGCTGCTGATTCACTTTGTAGCCCCAGTGAGACTGGTGCACGTAGGCACTCACAAAGGACTGAGCAGGGGATTCCTCTGCCTCCACCTTAGCCACTGGCAAATCAGGCATCTCATGCAAGCTGTTCATCCAGGCCTCCTCTGTAATGAAGCCTGTACTCATGGGATGAGACATTCTCAGATGCTGTTTGCCCCATTTCTGTGCCTAGCTGGAAGAACCACCTTCGAGAGATGCCTCTTCTCTTCATCACTTGTTAAGGATGCAGAGCTGACTACCTTCAGCTCACTTACCTGACTAGCAGTAGGTGAAACAATCCCCTTTTGGACTGGTATTGTTCAACCTTATGTCCTTTCTCACTGCACTGCTCCCTCGGGAAAGCACACAGGCAGCTGAGGGCCCAGAATCAAGAGAAAGTCAAAATGCATTTGGGGCCAAAGGTCAAACGCAAGCAAAACTGCTGAGGTGTGCAAAAAAACACAGGGATCTGAAGGGCTTGGCATCAAACTTGCATTTTCCAGAGACAATGAGCTACTTCCAACCTCCTGGGACCCATGCTCATCCAGCACAAGGCTAAGGTCCCCAGCAGCATCAGGACAGGGAGCACCTTTCTTGATGGGCTTGCTGGGACCAGCAGGATAAGCAAGGGAAGACAGGCTTTCCCTCTTATTTTCCCTCCAACTGGCAGCACTCTTCCTGGGAAAGCACAGGAACAAAGAAGGAACAGCATGGTGGTCAGGGAGGAACTGCGGCCCAAGACATCCTTTGTTTCGGGATGAACCCCATAGGGATGGACCCTGGCAGGTCAGATCAGCAGGAGGTTGCTGAAAGCAGCAGCACAGAAACCCACCATCTCCCACAGCCCTACAGAAATGCACTGATCTGTGGCCAAGAAGCATTTCAGTAGCACTGCAAGTGTTTCTCAGTGGTGTGAAGGATACAACTGGCATTGTCCTCCCAGGGCAGGAGGCTCTGTCAGAGCAACCCACAGAGTCTCATATGAGGAACACTTGGATTAAACATAGAAGTCTGTGGAGCTGGAAACAGTGATGAGGTGAGCGAAGCACACTGCAAACCTGTGTGTGCAGTGAAGGGCCTACAAATGGGTCTTCTGTGTCCCCTGCAGATGGAGACAAACATCAGCTTGGCCTGTTGACTTTCTTCCCAGCTCTTCCCCATCATGTGCCATTTATGTTGCGTTGGGTTAATCCCCCATGCTGTGGATGTTTGAACGGCCCATTAAAAACCTACGGGGCTGGTCACTTCTCAGGCAAGAAGGAATATTCCATAACATAGGAGGGTTTGTTGCTTGTTTATTTCCAGAGCCAAATCCTTATTCCTCTCCAGCCCTGCAAGTAGCAAACCGGAGCAGTGGCAGACACAGACCGTGCTGTGGAATTTGTTGCTGGGCTGGTATAAACAGCCCATCCTGTGTATTGCCCTAATGTAAACAGCCAGTAGCCTATATAAACACCCAGCAGTTGAGCCCAGGCTAAACGAAGCCCTGAAGCATGTTTGAGCAGCAAGAAATCAGACATCAATACACGCATTTCCAAGCTGTAAAGTGGTGTTTCTCTGCTTGCAGAAAGAATTCCCTTCTTTGCAAGTTTCTTGGGAATGTGGCATCACGCCGCTTGCAGTTACCCCAAGGAGCAGGGTTGATTGGAGATGCTGCTGCTCTCTCACAGCCCTCCCTGCACCCTTGGTTGAGCACTTCCTAGCATCTTGCTGCTGGGGGAAGAGGTGCACAACAGATCTCAGAGCTAAAGGGAGTGGATTACACCCAGCGAAAGCTGTGGCCCAGGAAGCTGTGTCAAAATGCTTTCCATCTTCTCCCATGCCCTTCGAGGCAGCAGGGCTCTAACAGCTCCTTCCTCTCTGTAAAGCAACTACCACCTTCCCTTGTGACAGATCCAGTGTGGGCTCCATCTGGTTGCTGCCGGACATGCTTTTGCTGAGCCCAAAGCACCTGAGAGTTCATTTCCTCACGTTTCCCCCTACCAGGGGCAGCTCTGCGCTTGCTGCCTGGTGCTGTGGAGCACGTACCACGACCTTTAAGCACTGGGAATAGACCACTCAGAATACCTTGCTGTGTATCTGGCCATGGTGAAGGTAGTAAATTACACCCATTGCTGCCCATGAGAGAAACCACCAGCTTTCTCCTCCTTATAACTTATGGGCAGGGGCTTGAGCTGAAGGTGCTCAGATGAACAGAAGACCCGAAGCAGAGAAAAGATAACTTTTCCCATTCAAATGGTACAGACCAAAATATTCTTTCCAACACCTCATTATTCCTATTAAGGTAACATTTTGATTTGAAACATCTGTGGCTTCTTGAGACCTGACTGAACCTGACATTCCCAACCTTTGGCAACTGTATTACGCCTGGCATGCATCTGTGTGCATGTGCGCCTTAGGGGAAAGGCGAGGGAGGACCGAGTGTACTGCGGTACAGCGGGACCCCCGTCCAAACCCCTTCTGGGTATAGGGTACCAGCGACACCCCTATCCTTCTGCTCTCCATACAGGGTAGGACTTGGTCCACAGCAGGTTTGAAGAACCCATGTTACACCCCCGAAAGGATTTCCACAGAGGTCATTTCTGCCTCCCTTTACCGCTGCTAGGTGACAGATCCAGGCTGAAGCCCATCTAGCTGCTGCAAAACCAGATTCCTGCATTTCCTTCCCAAACAAAGCTGGTATCTTACCTACCAAAATCACCCTTCTTTTCCAAGACCGTGAAGGTTTTGGCTACAAGCAGAAAGAAGAGGCCCACAAAACAATAAACAGCACGATGAATTGACAGAAAAGGGGAAAAGGAAATAAAACCCCTTCTCTTTAGCACAATGACAATTTAAAGCCCTCCTAAATGAAGGCATTTCTGAATAACTAACGAGACTTGCCTCTGGTTAGCATAAAGGCAAGCCTACTGTTAGGTCTTTGTATAGAAATCCTTGAGGAGGAAAAGATATATTCTCAGCAAAATCAAATGTTGTCAGCTCTTTAAGCCTTAGTGGGAACTGAAAATGTCAAGCTTATACCTGTTAGGCATCATTTAAATTGAAATATGGACCTTCTTCAGTCTTCAAAGTAATGCACTTCAGGTGATAATGATGGATTAACGTTGAGAGAAAATGACCCAGCCGCCTGTTAGTTACATTTTGGAATTGAGTGGGAGCACACCAAATTTTTCATGGATCTGCCAATTGGAGACAGCTGAAAAATGACGAGTGCACTTACTGCAGGCTTGGAGCATAAAGAGCCACTGATGAGCGCAGGAAAACAGGGGAAAGCAGAGGCACAGTCTGTTCAAGTTCTGCTGCCTTTAGACCGTGCTCAAACAGCGATGGATTCCTAACCAGTGTGGGTTTACAAGTTCAAAGAGCTGCCCCTTTTCCCAGTCAAGTTGCTTATAAGTTTCTTACAACATCACACAAATGCATTTTACAAGGCAACTCCGTTCCTCACAAGATTAATTCAGTGCCCTTTAAACTGTGGGAGTTGCATTCAAACGTGGTTTAGATTAAAGTGATTTAGCATTATTCCAACATCCAGCAACATGAATGTATGTTTTCAATGGATGAATCTGAAATCAGCTGTTCTGCATTGTTAAGCCTCTTGCAACAAGCTGTTTGGATTGCTGGCTGCTCAGCACCCCGAAGGGACAGATTAATCTCTGAACCCTGTAGCTGCCTCCTATTTAGAGTTCTCAAGCGTCTGCTGTTCATCTGGGCAGCCCTCAGACAAATAGGACAATTTACAGGAATCAATAACAAGCCATTCCAGACAGCGGTGAATTGGAGATAACTCCCCCCTTAGGCCATAGCTGCACCCTTGCTTCGTAAATGCCACCCTTGAGGTTGTCAGGGTAATCCTCCCTGAGCTGGGAGAGTCCCCTGGAATGCTGAGGACACACGGTCTTACTGAAGCCATGAGCATCCTGCCTCAAACGTGGCATGTGCCATGCAGCCCAACGCGATGCTGCTCAGCAGCATAGCCAAAAGCCCAGGAGTACGCACTGGTGCACCACTGCAGCAGCAGCAAGAACAAAGATACAACGGCAAACCCTTCCTAATGCTGTTGGACATAAGTAATAAAGCAGGAACAAAAGGGGGTTTCTTTCTGAAGGGAACAGTTAGCTTTTCCACTTCAGAGAGCAGAGAGAAACGACTTTTGTTACCTGGAGCACTGAAATGTGCAGGAAATGGGGCTCTGTGGATCACTCAGGCATTAAGCCTATGAACCTGAACTCTTTTCCAGAGAGACAAGTAGAAAGCATGAGAAAATAAACGTAATTCAATGACTTTTCTTTTGCTTATCAGTGAAACCTAACCAGTCACAGCAGGTGCATGAAAAGAAACCCCACCACACACAGAAACATGAAGCAGGGGCACCTCACTGGCATATTTGGGTCAAGGCCTGAAAAAGTGCCCCTTAAATCACTGGTACATAAATTTACCTATCTGGTGATACATAAATAGCTTGAATTCAAGAGGACTGTTTTCATGGGGATTTATTTCCTATATTACCTACTCTAATTGGCTACTGGTCGAGAGGCTAGCGGAGCATCCCAGAGGGGAGCAAGAACTGCAAATACAGCCCATCATTCTGCCCCTCTGTGCCCATCCTCTTGGTTCATTCAGCTAAACTGCCCCATAGAACCCAGCATGTGTCTTCAGGGCTTGCCCATGACCCTGCCAAAGGCCAGGAAAAGGAAGAAGCTGAGCTCCAGCTGTGACTGAAACCTCAGTTTCTCTATGAATAGCGATGGCAATCAAGAATGCAGCTCACTTCTATCAGGAACTTTCCCCAGGTTTGATGCAGTAACTCTGCTTTCATACCTCCATCACAAGCACCAGGAAAGACCTTCTGGGGCTGATCAAATGTTGAGCATTCACAATGGCTCTCACTGGAGCAGTGTGGGGCAGTCATTCTGGCTGGAAACCATGCTGTCAGTGACTGGACATGCTGGAGAACATCATAGTCTTAGCGCTCAAACAGGCCTCTGTGGCTGGGCTGTGCTTGCATTCCTGTTTGGAGCTCCTGCCAGGACTTCCCCTCACCCCCAGGTCACTCTGCCAGCAGTTGCAGCAGTGGGAGCACTTTTGGAGCCCACTGAACTGTTCACAGCTGGTGCCTTATCACACGTGTGCTTTCCCCACTTTTCCCATTGCCGTAACTGATGCAGCTCATGTAGAGAATTGGATACCTCCAATAGACCAGGCTCGAGCAAGTTCTGCAGCTCCTGTTTTTAACTGCTTGGCTTCTTTCTGAAATGACTGCTTTTGAAAACCTTTGATCTCAAAAGAGACGTGAAGTATGGCCAGCATAAATACTACCCTGAAACAACAAATAAAACCTGCGCAGCACTGACAGTCCTGTTCTTCCCAGCTGGGCCGGTATTCCTATGGGACACTTAAACAGTTAGAATAGCCTTCGGGCAACTCTAACGTGCACCTAGGAAGCGGATGGGTCCAAGGGCTGGCATAGGAACAGGGAAATGTCAGGATTACCACAGTTACGGTTTACTCACCATCCCTGAATCTACACAAAGTACAGATCCTGTGGAACTAGGGCTGAAAGCCAGACCCTTTAGTACAGAATTAAATGATGGCTAGCAAGGAGCAAGCACCACAAGCCTGGCAATTAGACCAGCTTAGCTAATCTGGAAGCCCAGCTGCTCAGCAGAATTCTCCAAGGTAGACTAGCACTGCTATTCCTGCTGAGGGAAATAAATGATAGTCTTTAAAATGACCAAAACGAACCCCTGCGTGCAAGGCTTTGTGCCTAGCTGGACAGATCTGTCTCAATCCAGTAAGATGTTTGTTGGACACAGTTATGAACCATGTGAATTTCTGTCCTATATTTTTACCTGCATCATTATGCCACCCATTAAAAACTGGGCTTTTTTTCCTGTGTCTAAGACATGGCAGGTCCCTAATGCAATAACATAATCAATGCACTCTGTTGGAGAGAGGACACTCAAATAGGAAGGAGAAAGATATGAAGTAAATTATAGCTTTAAAGGGCAAGTACAGACAAAAGCCATGAGAGGAGACTCTGACTCACATTATTTCCACATTCAGCCCTAGATTGCCTTACATTGGTATGTGTCTGAGTCCTGGACTGACAAGAGGCTGGTGAACCTCGGAAGACCCGGGACTTCTTTCAGCTTTGAATTTCAGTTTGGAAGCGAAATCTGACCCTGAGCAAGTTTCACCTGGTTTTAAGTTTCATTGGAAAAGGAGGAAAGGGATGAGGAAATGCAGGTAGCTGTCAGAAAGCCATTACAGGGAAAAGTCATGGGGCTGTGAGCAGCTGCAGCCCAGGGAGCTTATTCATATGACAGAAAGAAAAGCATCCTCAGGTGAGGAGCATCCGTATCCTGGAGTGTGCAATGCTGTTGTGTCTAATGGGGACGCACTGAAAAGTGGATTTGCTGCCCTTTAGGCAAATGTCTGTCTGTATGTGAGTTTCCTAAGCAGAAAGAAGGCATATCCCATAGGATATCAGAAGGCACAGCCAGCCTCTGCTGATTTTCCCACAAGTCTTGTCTGCCGTGAAGCCCCATTTTCCCCAAAAAAGTTATGGGATGATAAAGCATTTGTCCCATAGTAAGATAAATGCACAACAGCTGGAATGTGAGACCTGGCACCAGAAGGCTTTTGCCAGCAGGGCAAAGCAAGTAGGAATGAAATTCCATGCCTCGTCTGTCTGCGCTGCCTAAGAGTGCAAGGCCAACCTACCCGGAGTGACAGCTCAGTGATTCCTCATTGTAAGGGAAGCAGTTTACAAAGAGCATCAGAATCCTTGACAGATGCGTGACACACTGGTTGCAGTCTCCAAATCGTATTTTACCCGTCAGAAAAACCCAAGGGAGGTTTCATTCTGTACCCCACAAACCCCCAAACTAAGTCATGAAACATCTCAGCCGCCTCATTCCACCCTTCTCAAGTGCTGATTTTTATCAGCAGTTTCAAATGCTTCCAGCTT
This sequence comes from Agapornis canus, assembly GCA_036873685.1. Lineage (NCBI taxonomy): Eukaryota > Metazoa > Chordata > Aves > Psittaciformes > Psittacidae > Agapornis > Agapornis canus. The sequence goes on from JBAFWW010014547.1 coordinate 23,321, forward strand.
AACTGGTTTTGTGTTTTCTGCCTGTCCCGATCACAGGGAAAGCCTGCAGTCCAAGGCAAGCACAGCTGCAGGTGACTGGAAGGATGACTGCCTACACTGGGTCACTTCCAGTGGCCTGCAGCTCTCCATCCCGCTCTCTGACATTCCTGCACTCAATAGCTGCAGTGTCTGTCCAGCAGCTGAGAGTGCTCCTTTGTCACAGGCTCTCCCGCCTTCCCCTTAAACACTTTCTTCCCCCTGAGCACAGATCACGCTCTTAGAAGGATCCAGGTGTAAGTATGGAAATGGGTGGGAACCCCCCCTGCTTCTGCAGGTATAAATGCATGGCAGGTTGCGTTGCAGCCTGTCACAGAACAAACTGGTGCTTATTACTACAGCTCCAAAGCACTGCAGGCACAGTAATCACACCCCTGGGGCTTTCTCTGCACTAGCAGCTCTTTATGCTTTTCCAGCCATTTTCCAAACGTGACCGTATGAAAACCCTAATCACTGAATCAGTACAAATGCAGGGATGATACAGGAAGAGCTTTTCCCACAGCCTCCAGTACCCAGGGCAAACTAGCCACCTATTTATACAAAACCAGCTAAAAACGTCTAATTGTACAGCAGTTCACAAATTCACACATTAACAGAACTCCTTCCTGGCAGGCATTTCTCTATGTATGCTTTGGACTAGCATTTAGATGTCTCTGTGTATATATATATATATATATGTATGTGTGTATATATATATATATATATATATATACACATGCACACACACACATAACAGCCCAAAACACTCAAGCCTGCAGAAGAACATCACCGTGGTTTTAATTTTGGGGAATATTTTGTTTCCTTTTTTTCCCCTTTCTGTTTTCTTTGCTTTTGGAACAGTTGTATTTATAGCACAGAACATCATCTTTAATGAAAACTGGGAAAGCTCTGCAAAAGCACACTCTGGACTAAGTCATACTAGCTTTTGACTTTATAAGTTAAGGCCTAACACTGCATGTGCTTTATTTCATGTCCTGTGTGGGTCTGCTGAAGGTGTGAAGTCGAACGTATGCTTTGGTAGTTTAATATTAAAAAAGCCAGATCCTTGGTATACACTGCATAGCGTTCATTGAAACAGGACCACTACTGCACCAGGTTGGAACATGGCCCAGATCAATCCCATACAACCTGTCTAAACATATATATGTACAATGTGGCTGCCCCATCCCTGGCAGGGTTCAAGGCCAGGTTGGACACAGGGGCATGGAGCAAGCTGCTCTAGTGGAAGGCGTCCCTGCCCATGGCAAGGCATTGGAACTGGATAAGCTTAAGGTCCTTTTCAATCAAACCATTCTATGTACACAAATACACACACATACACACACATTGGATGCATAAATACAGTATTTAGCCCATCTGGTCATTTTCTGAGTTTTTCAAACTCTCCTGTTCAAAGCAGGGCACAAGCTCAGCATTCAAACAAGAAAGCACACGCTGGATGGCTCTTGCTTAGCAGATTTCTGACACATGTTGTGCACAAGTAAATACTTTGACTCTGTGACAAATTGTGCAATAGAGAAGCCTGGATTAGTTGGATTTTCCTTTACGTACTGGAATAAGCATTGCATGCACTTGAGTGTGTAGAGCAGAGGTAGCCAAATCTAGTTCTCCCAAGAGCCCCAGCTCAGACATCACCAGTGGGAGGACTGGGAGGAATGCAGCAGGCTCCTCATAAACCCTAATGTACCCCAAGCACAGCAGAGGCATGGCAGCCTCACCACCCTGCTGCCAGCACCACATGCACCAGGGAAACATTACTCCTGACATAGGTTCGATATAACCTAAACAAGAAACAGCACAAGGTTTAGAAACCACTAAGTTCTATCTTTTGCCCCCCAGATAAATGTGTTTTGCGCTGCGCTACGAGATGTCATCATGACTGCAGCATGGTATGTAACAAGAAAGCAACTCCAAGCTGTCAACATAGATGATCCAAACCAAGCAGCACGCTGTAAATCCACAAATAGCAAAATTAGAGGGTTCACCTGCTTTTCTCTTTCTATGGATGCAGTCTAAAATGGGACTGAAATGACCTTTAGCAGCATGGCTCTGAAACACTGACCTAAACAAGGCAGAGGGAAAGAGTAGGCATCACTTACTGCGCTTCACAGCCACCCCTCTGGGAAGCCACTTATTTTCAGCATGCAAGTGAAAACCATGGAAAGGTGGAAGACCTTGAAACCCCACATCAAGACCCAAGCACTCTGTGGCAAAGAGGCCATGCAGGGGTCCCAGAGTTGATTGCAACCCAGGCAATGACACATTGCCAGCCTCTCAGTCCGTCTGGCTGCAAAGGGTTTCACAGAAGCACTGGCCTTGTCGCCTCACCTCTGCTTGTCAGCGGTCCCTGACATGCCACAGGCACCAGCCACATCAGGCCACTACAAAATGACTTCTTTGCTTTCAGCTCAGTCTATGCTGGATGCTTCAGACAGAAACTTTACTGTGAAACAAGCATTTGCAGGGACCCGAGGCTGAAGTGTCAGGGGCAGTTGTTACAATGCAGTCCCAGGCTGAACCCTGCATCAGTTCAGCATAAAATGCATTCCCCACCCTTAACTCCCACAGACTTCACAAGAAGCAGAGTAACACATGCTGGAAAAACCGGCAGTGTCTTCTAATGATATCCCAATGGGACCTGCTTTCTGGGAACTCCCTTTAAATCCATGCTCAATGAAGCTGTTGATAGCGCAAGGTACTGCCTTTTGTACATGGTAAAAGAGCAAAAGGTTACAAATTTGGCTGCTTCCAGCTAAGCAGCACTTTTATACCTCTTCAGCTTTGAGACTCCAGCCCTGCAAAGATGAAGCGTATGTTTGGCTTGCTTTATTGCATTGACTCCAGCATGGTTACTTACCGTATCTAAAAGTTAATCAATTAAATAAGCCTCTGCCTGGTTGAGATTAATTCCCACATATGTGCAGTCGGGGGCACACAGTACAGTTTGGTTTATGAGAAACAATTGCTATCTTAATTTGCTGATTTAATTTTCAAAACCATTGACAGCTGTGCAATTGAGCAACTGCACAAGTACAGCACAAGGAAGAATTCATTCCTGAAGGCTGGATTGCAGCCCTGCTAACATCAGCCAGGCTATTTGCATACCCTGGTGTAAGACAGGGAAGAATCAGATATAGAGGCATTTCATCATCTCTAATTTGAAGCCTGATTCAGTGGTATGAATACAAAAAGCCACTGTGTGTAGTCATAGAGAAACCAAGAGTTAATGGTGAAGCCTTACTGCAGAGTTTCTTCTCAGGCGCATCTTTTGCCGGATGCGCTGTGCTTTGCTTATTTCATTGCTGCTTGCATGAAAACCAAAATGAATCGGGTTTTGCTTTCTGGGAATTACTCCTTAAGCTATTCAAAAGTACTTTAGTGACCAAGCTCAGCTCTAACGTTCATGTTGCATTTCGACACTGCTTGGCTGTTCATTCCCATTATCCACTTCACTGGACTTTCGCCCTCCACAAAGAAAAGAACTCCAAAGGCTATTTTACCCTCCAAGAAGTCCACCAGCAGTTTTTTCCCCCTCCAAAAGCTGCTGGAAGCTTGGTTTAGAAACACTGCGAGCAGAAAGCCTGCAACCCCAGGGAAGGAGGAAAGAAAAAGCCCAAACCAAAGAAGGATGCTAAGTGATTGACCACTGACTTCCTCATCTGTCTGTCACACATCAGCCCTGGCACTGGCCACCTGCCTCCCCGAGGAGAGCAGTGTTAAACAGGGCCCCCTCCAACAGGGAGACTGTCACTGCCTCAGTGTGGCACTGACCTGCTGCAACAACGGGAGGAGAAGCAGCAATAAATCATGTTGGAGGGGCCCACAAGATAAGAAAAGGATTGCCCTAATCCTAAGGGCTGTCTGGACCCTTACAGTCACAGAATCAGCTGGGCTGGAAAAGACCTTTAAGATCCAAGCACTCCCCAGCACTGCCAAGGCCACCACTAACCCATGGCACTGAGGTCCTTGTCTCCACGGTGCACGAACACCTCCAGGGATGGCAATTCCACCACTTCCCTGGACAGCCTGTTCTCATCTTGTGTGTGCATAAGGAGAGACACCAGAGAGCTCAGGTTTCAAAGGCGAGAAACAAAGCAGGCAACAGTTATCCACGGGAACATCAAGAAGGAATATTTGATGGCCTGTGACTACTGCACCCTGGGTTGGAGGAGCCTCCTTGAGCTTCAGAGGGGAGCTGAGGGCTGAAAGAAGATGCTAGGGGGGTACACGATGGGGTTACAGTGCTGTGACTCAGCTCCTGCAAGCCTCGTCATGAGAGCCCGCTCCCGAATTATGCTCTCCTGGAGGATCATAAACCCAAGCAATTTCAGATAACAGTGATTTAGGCTTGGTCCTGGTGGCTTAACATCCACCATTCACTGGAAAGGGTTTTCTCTTGGCCAGAACCCTGGAATCCAACTCCTAACAACCAACGTGCCTGATTTTATAAGCGCAGACTTTAAAAACACAATGCAGGAATAAGCCATCGGAATCATCTATTCCTGTGGAGGATGTTAATAGCTGTAAACAACAACACAGGCTTACGAAGCAAGCCTGAGAAAAAGAGACTTGGGATGCTTCCTGCAGAGAGGTGGAAGGTTCAGGAAGCTGACAGGCAGGAACAAAACAGCTCCTGAAAACTTCCAGCAGCAGTTAAATGAGCAAACAACAGCCTTTGATTTTCTGGGGTTTGGTCAAAACCTCATTTATCTGGGGTGTTGTTTGGGGCAAGAACAACAGAAAACCCCAAACACCAAAAAAACCCTCTCAGCTTTCATTGCCGATTCCATGAAAACCTTTACAAACAATCACGGGCACACGTTTCTCTCCCATAAGAGGGAATTCAATGGAGAACTCTGTCCATCTCTAGGGAGCATCCAGGAGACGCCTCATGTCCTGCCTGCAGATCGAAAATGTCCCTAATGGAATAAGCAAGCCCTGATTTTTGCAGGCAAGAGCTTTTCTTGCCAAGGTTCACCCTACAAACTGCAGCTCTCCCATAGACTGGCTTATTGGGAATTTTCTGCCAAACTGGAAGATCCAAGTCTGCTTGCGAGTGCCACCCGCTGCCTTTGTGGGAAAGAGGAAAACCCTCAAGCCTAACCGAAAAGCTCCAGAACCTCTTTCTTTTTACAACCAAACCGGAGAATCCTTCTCCAAGAGCACCACATCCCAAGCCAATATCATTTGCAAGAAGTCAGAGCTTGCTTTCTGTTAACTGAAAACACTCTTGGGCTGTTTCCCCAGAAACCACATGGAAATGGTTGACAGCTTTTGTCTTAGACTTTCAGACAGAAGTCAAGAAAGAAGCAGTGCTTCAATTACTTTAATGTGATATAGGAATTAGCATTGAAAAGAAGGGTAATTTTCTAACACTTGTGCAACTCAGCAGCTGTAATACTAAAGGTTTTTAAAAGATCAGCAGACTGGTTAGCTTCTTTCCCCTTAAGTTAAATGTATTCTGTTCAAGTTTGGTTTAAATCTAGTAAATGCCTTCATTTCAAGCACTCTAAAGTGGCTGCCACGGCTCCTTGTAAATTTTCCTGTGTATGGACACTGGCATTTGAAAGAAGAGCTGCAGTGTTTCTGCCCAGCACATTAACCGCCTGCTACTCGCAATTTATCTTTTCCAATGTCTACATAAAATAAATCACTTGTAAGGGCAACCAAACCAGCTATCGAATATACAGCACTGTCCCACTCTGTACTATGAGGCTCACTTGAACAACAGGGGTGCGGATCCTGTCGGTCTCACCTGCTCAGCTATTAGTTCCAATTTGTCTCCCCACGCTTGCCAACACGCTGGGGTGTGGGAGCAACCCCTGAAGGCCTCTTTGGGAAACCTCCACTACATTCCCACACCTGACAACGTTTCACTGTACCTCAGGGTAATGCTAAACAATCTTCGCATTGTCCTATGCCATCTGTTCAGCATTTTTAAGCGTAACTGCTCCTATTGGCGTCTCGTGCATTGCAACCAGTTTCTGTTATACCATACCATTCATTTTTGTCATACCCTTTCCTTCCAGTTCATTGCTTTTCCGTCACTAGCCAGCACTGCATGACAGCCAGGAAACTGAAGCTGTGGAGGGAGCATCGCCTTGCTCTGTATTACTGCCAGAGGCTGCATATTCTCAACTCCCTACCCATGGGGACAAGCCTGTACCATTTCCAAAAGAGCCAGCAGGTGCTGAGTAATAAGTCCCACAGGATAGCATACCCATGCAAGAGGCATACGGCACAGGCACTGAATCTAATACAGGTAAGGCACTGCTGTTGTAAACTCAGCACAGATCATCACACTCCAGTTGTGTCCAGATGTCTTGCACCACAGGGAAGCAGCACATTCAGCTGCCATAATGTTAAAGCCAATTTGGGCTCTAAAGTTGCTACATAAAGCTGGAAGACAGAAGCTGTGTGGAGACCTAAGGGCAGCCTTGCAGTATCTGAAGGGGGCTATAAGGATGCTGGAGAGGGGCTCTTCATCAGGGACTGCAGCGACAGGACAAGGGGTG
>JBAFWW010014549.1:0-13990 GCA_036873685.1 Agapornis canus
CACAGCTACTAAGGAGGAGAAAAACTGACTGCAACTGCTGAACCCAGGACACTGGCTCATTCCTGAATCATTGTCAAATCCAAATTCTGCATCACTACTTCTGAAATATGATGGCACAGTAATGAGTTCTAATATAAATAGAGGAGCAAAATGGCAAGAGTAGCTTTATATGCTAATTATTCTAAATCCTCTGCATTCTGCAGCAGGCCCACAGAGTAGACAGTGAAAATCAGTGATATGAATTCTAGTTAAATATTATGGATTGTCAATGTCGATTTAGGGAATCGACATATATTCTCCGTATTTATGAGAAGAGTTACCTAACCATGATGAAATAAATACTGTCAGTCTTATAGAAATACTATCAAAGAAAGAACTAAACTAATAATAAACCATGTGTCAAGAGGGTTTTATAAAAATAGACCTAGAAAGATTATGAATTATGAGGATGATTTCTGACATATTAGGATGGTTTCTGACATATTAGGGCAATATCGAATATCATATTACAGTGGTCAAAACATTTGTACTTTTTTTTTGTGCTGTAGCTTATTCACAATGAGAAAATCTGTTGCCATCTGAAGAGAAAGTGCATTTGAAACATAGATCTATGAAGATGACAAAGGAAGAACAGCTGTTACAGTTTTGCAGTTAATAAAAGACTTATTTTTGAGTTGTTAAGGATTCTTCAAAGAACATTATTATGAATCCTAATGTGAATAAACCTGTGCGATATGAACCAAATAAATTGTGTTTTGTTGTTAACTCAAGGCTTGTGTAATACAACCTCTGCAGGACATTGGAACATTTTTTATTATTATTTAGAATAATAGCATGTGCTTTCTGTCTTCAAAAGGCTTTGTATTCAAAATGTGCTAAAAGTCTTAATTTATGATTGCAATACGTGCTCTCTCAGATTTTCTGTGCTTTAGCCAAGAGGTCACTACTGTGATCACCAAGAGTAAAGAATACAAATATGCATCCATCTTTATTGTCTTTTTGTCCTCCTCAGAACTGCTGCTTTTCTGGTTCTTCCCCTGTTGCATATTGTTGTTAGGATTTGAATCCTTGGATATGGGGCTGCGTTTGTGTCTGGCAGCCTTGAATCTGTCAGGTGTAACCTCAGTGTTCATGACCATATAGGCTCTGCCTACATTTTCCTTAAAAACCATAATGTTGCAGACATTCACATAGCTCTGTCTGAAGAAGCAGAGTGGGAACAGCAGGATAAATAAAACCCACAAAACTGGAAACCACAGTCTATTCCCACAGTAATCAGATGCCATCAGTTGCAGACACATTTTTTCTCCTCCCCTCTTTTCTTTTCATGCTTACCTTGTTTATTGCACTAGTTTTAATTTAAGCAATGATTAAATATAAGAGTTATTTAGTAATTTACCTTCAAGCAGTTGCTGGCAGACTTGTGACTTTTAGCTGTAGCCATGAAAACCAGAGTGGCCTAGCTCCAAGCAACATGGTTGCTTTCAGAATATTGCATTTTTCTCCCTTTTCATTTTGGAACCAAAGTCTCCCAGTTCATCCTGATGACTGAGCTGCTGGTAACTTCTGGAAGCCTTTTGTAAAAGAATACTGACAGGGACTGTTGCCCTGAAAATAACACTTTAAGTGCTGAATATGAGCATACTAAACAAAATAGTTTTACTATTTGTTATGGAAAGTCTGAACAAAAATGGAGCTTAGAAAATATATATTTGAATGATAGAGGAGATAGGTTGGAGTTTGCTAGTGATCTAGTCAGTCCTTCAGCAAGACTGTGCTGCAGTCTTTTGTTGCTTCCTCTCCTCCTTCATTTACAAAGTAGCTTAAGGCTCAAAGTACTTAAAGAATGGGAAGTTTCTAGGTTTGTGTGCTTTCTGATGTTAGCTCAGTCCCCAGCTGGCTGAAAATAAGTGTGTTGAAACAGTAAGATTTTGGATTGTACTGTGAGGAAAAACAAACAATACACTGTAAACTGTGCTTTCATCAAAGATGTTCCTTTCCTGGCCTTTTCAGTTATTTCTGTGAGATGCTCACAACCTTCTGAAAGAGGATTGCTTGATAATTTTCTCTGTGGAGCTATATAATTCTTTCATATATCCCTGGATGGCCATTGGCTCAGTGAAGATGAGGGGTTTTTTGCCATTTCCACTAATAGTTGTAATTATTTCTTGCAGACCATGTAAATTACTTTCTATGCATCTAGAATTATTAGCACAGTATGTAATTATAATTAAAATAGCCTTATCTATTGTTTTATATTAGATGTGATTGATTACTGCCAGAATTGAACTGTTTGTGATCCATTGTCGTAAGTTCTATGCCAAGAAAAAAATACCTTACACAAGCTTAGGTAAGATGCCATGTTTCAAGAAATGCTACTGACTGTAATGATTCCAGGCAACTGCTAGTCATTCATGCTTCTCTTCCTCTGTAATTTTGACAGCAAGCAAAGATCATGCACCTGAGAATTTTGGCTTCTGGTATGTACCTGATGTAGTTAAAGAAACTCTTTTGTTCCTGGTGGATACAGACCTTTAGGACTGGCTGTATACCAGCCTAGAGAAAAGCTGTTGACAGTGCTATAATGTAAACTGCTGGAGAGAATGTCTGCAGAAAAGGGGGGAGCAGTTATCTAAACACAGGGGCATTCATATAATCGATCTTTCCTTTTAGATACCTTGGAGAATCAAGGAGGGGCAATCCATAAACTCAGACAGGCAAAGGCCAGTGCTATCATACAGCCATTTTAACTTGAGCAGCACTAGAGCTAGAGCCCAAATCTAAAATATTTTTGTATTCAGACTTTATTGAATTATTTTGACTTTAATTTTTCTGGAGATTTTCTTATTTCTTATCCCTCTCTTCCCCTGCTGAAATGCCTCAAAAGAGTCAAAATATGCAGTCTCTAATCTGCATAAAACAGCAGGAAGTCCTCTTTGCTTACACATTCAGCTAAAATGTGAGCACTGTTCATTGCAACCAGTTAGGCCAAATTAATCCCTTACCTAATTTAAGGCATTTTATTGAGTTGCCTAAAGTGGGGCATAGTCACCTTAGATTTCTCTGGTGGTCTGTGGAGATAAACAGGCACAAATAGCTGCTATAGGAAAGTCTGCATCACTCCTAGAAATCTTAACAGGTGTGAAAATGGTCCAGGAATTTCCCTCTGAACTAAGGCACCACAGTTAAAATCACAGAGTTAGTCAAAGTGAATCTAGGATCCCCTGCTCAGCCTGCCTTTCATCCCTGCAGTCTTAAACTCTCCAGCCTGCTCTTTCAGATTAATGTCTGTGTGTTGATTCATGTTTATACAGAGTCCAGCTGGCTCTGACAGGGCAGAGATTAGTCATGTACAGGGCTGATTACAGGGCCAGGATATGTATATGTATGTATCTTCTGCAGAACTCATGCAAGAAGCTACTTATATAAATGGTGTAAATAAGAATCAACTCCTATACTAGAAGGTGCTTGCAGTGTTTTTCCAGTCAATTTGTCCTTCCTGTCTCTGCTATTTTAAGAACTTGCTGCAAAGGAGCAGTTGATTTCTCTTATCTCTTCTATACAGGCTATAATTAGGATTAGCAGAAGTGTTTTACTTAATGTTGCAGTAGTTCTTGTATACAGCACTCATATCTTAGGTATAATTAACATTGTATAGCTCCCATTAGTGTTTCTAAGCACTTAAAATGTACCATAATGGCCAAAGCTAAAGTTGTCATTAAAGGGCCATTGCTATTTATTATGTTCATAAAGTAGACACTTTGCTACAGAAAAATATATGGTTTAGTTCCATTTAGAAAGCAGTAACAGACAGCAGCATTAGTGATGGCACCCTGGGGATTAAAGGGCTGCTTTAAATTGATCCCATTCTTATTCCACACAGGAGTCAATAAGGAAATCTAAGAGCAGGTGACAAATCATTGCATTGCACAGCATAACTCTGATTAGCTGAGTTATGCTGGGGAGTAGGTTTGCTGGTTTTTATGAACATTCCTTTCTGTAAATACTTGATATTTTTTCTCAGTGTGTATTTTCCTCATTATTGCATGTATATTTCACAGTTCACTTTTATTACATTTCAGCTTACATGCTACATTGTTTTAAGCAATTGTAAAAAGGAAAACATTTTATATCCTCTTCATTATATTTTGGGAAAGGAGCCAGGTACATTTTATTAGGCAAAATTTTTTCCTTTGCACTCTTGACAAGATGCACATAACTGTGAGCAGGTTAGGTTCTTACTGCCACTTCATATGGTCCATTTGATGATTGAATTACACAGTTTTTATGTCATGTTTTCTCATACACGATAATAAGATGCTCCTCTACTTCCATAGCTCCTTCTCTCTGAAGAAGTTAATCTTCTTTGCCAACACTGCTCTGAGAATACATTTTAGTCGCAGTCCAACTGTTGGAACAAAACATAAACCATTTATAGCAGTAAACAATTATCACTGAAATGAGATAACAGTTTAATGGTCTTGCATGATTAATGTCCTACATAAATTCTTTATGACATAGAATTGAAAGATGATGTTATGAATGTATAATAGAAAGTCAACAGAATGTGTCACCTCTTGGTTAGTTTCTAAGGAAACGGGGCATGCAATCCGTGTTTTCATAATAATCAGAGGTTCATACCAAAACAATCATATATTGTCCTTACTAAATTAAATTTCCAACAGTACAGTTGTTGGCCTCAGTGCCAATTATGCACACAAGAGTTCAGTTCAGTTAATGGCATCCCTAGAGTCTTTTTCATGTTTATGATCCAGGGCCAATATTTTCATGTGTTGGTACCTACATTTAATTTAAATTGCCATCTACTTTTAGGCATAAATGGTGTCCTGGTCTTCATAAATGCTTATTATTCACAGCCGATTCTGACTTTGTCCTCTGGCTCCAAAGTGAATAAATGTATGTTTAGTATCTTTGAAGATCAGAACAACAAACTTTCAGAGTCCAAATATTGACTTTGATGCAAAGGTTTTTCAAAATGGGAAGTCTAGTATTTCACCCCTAAGCTATATTTATTTAACTTAAAGAATGTCTAGAATATGGAAAAAAAAATTTCATTGAAAATCAGTAAAACCCGTTAAGCATCAAGTATGTTTTAAGATCAAAGTGTTTTGGTTTTATTTTTTCTTTTTCCTGTTTAATGTATTTTTGAGATTAAGTTTAAACTTAGATTTCACAAAATAAAGTGAGGTATCAGCAGCATCAAAAATCATTGCCTTCATAATTTTGAATAGCTGTCTTCTTCCTCCCTTACCTATGTATATATTTGTGTATATTTTATACACAATATATACCTACATTATATATATATATATATATATATTATATACCTATATATATACTATGTATATATAGGTATATATGCAATATATACCTACATTTTATATATATATAAACCATACACACACACACTAAATAAACTGTTACTGCAGTAACAAATTGGGGGGTGGGGATGTTTATCTGACTGTCTTGCATCTGTCATTTACTTGAGGCAATGCAGAGCCCTCTGCTGACTTTACTGGAGGTTTCCTTCTGTCATGCATGGGGGGAGCAAGGACAGTTTGTCATTTCACTGAAAATTCTTGCTTAGTCCAGAGGATGTTCAGAGAAGAGGAAAAGCATGTGCTTGTCCTTCTGTCGTGCTGCCATTGGAAAGAGGGAGGCAAAAGTATGATTTCCTCTCCTGTTTGGTCTTTCTAACTACAGTACCCGCTAAAAGTGAAAATCCCCTCTTATCATCAGTTTTATATGCATTTGTCTATTAAACATATTCCCCAACCTGTGTCCATACTGTTTCATCAGACCTGTGGTGTCTTAAGAAAGCCTAAAAATTGGTTTAATTTGTTGATGATTCCTTAATCCTTAGGTAGGTCCTTGGGTTGCAAGGACTAAACAAGGCAGAGGCAGAGCATTATTGCATTAGAGATATTCTCAGATCTGAAATGAACATTTATGTCATGACCAGAAAGCAAATGTGGAGTTGGTTCTCTGAAGTTAAGGAAGATAAAAACCACAGTATAATACAAATGAAAAAATGCTATAATCCTATTAAAAGGATAGGTAAAAGATGCATCAGTTTATGGGGGAAGAGTAGGGAGGAAGAAAAGAAAACAGAAAAATACAGAAACAATCTGTTCATAGACATTAAGTCTGTCTGGTAAAATATAGTCCATAATTTTCAACTGGAGTGAGTACAGCAAGGTATATTCCCAGAGCTAATGTCTTTTGATGGCTAGAACAAGGGTCATTTTCCTTTGGCATTTACAGAGTTCAGATCCTAAATTAAGTAAACAAATCATTATGATTTGTTTGATACTTTAGTACTTTTACAGTCTTGAAGAGATTTGTAATTACCATGTTACAAATCTGAAAGTAGCCACAGTATTAGTGTAGGTAGTCATTTATTTTTGATGATTCTTCTTGTGTATTTCCTAGTGATTTCTCAAGCTTAAGTCAGCAACTGGCAAACAAAAAGACTACTTATAATCACAGCTATGTAAAGCTGTCCTTCCTCAAGAATAGAAATAGTAATACCTATTACTGTATTTATAGTTCATCACTAGGAAATTAAACGCATCAATAAACTTTATGCCATAGTCCCAACAGAAACTGGGACTGTATTAAAAGGTCAGTCGCACATACATCTGGTAGGATGCCTCTATGTATCTATGTTGAGGGAAAAGTGAGACATAATATTTTATAGGGTTTTTTTTATTATGTCATTAGTAAAGCTAATTAAATCTTGTGTTTTTCTGCTGTGGATATGTGGTTTGCTTGTTAAGTTGGTACTTTCTATGGAAGAATGACCATTTTGACATGATTGTTTTGTTTTCTTTTATGTGAACTGAAGTTAAAAGCTCTGTCTGAGTCAGTTTCTCTTGCAATTTTTACTTGTTAGAAGTGCCAGCATGTCTCCAGTGAGCTGCGATTTAGGAGCCTCATGTTCATATGATTCTGCATAAGGTTTCTGGCTATGCTACATCTGTCCTCTGGCAGGGGGAAATTAATCTGCCATAAGATGATGCAGCGTAAGAGATATGTTTGATCAAAGAGCCTAACATATGAAGAAACATATGAGCACCAAACTCTTGGTGTTCTGCAAATGGTACTAAGCTGAATCAGAACAAAGTGTTGTGACATAAAACTTTCTGAAGTTTTAATTTCTTAAAAACCATTTCTATTGGGACTTTTTATCCCAAATTAAGAGTGTAGCAGTTCTTTAAAAGGAATACAGAGTAGTCCAATTAGCTCTAAGATAGAGGGTGGAAGTAAGGCAATATGACATGATGTTTGGTTAGCAATTGTTTCGAAGCTATTTTTGACAAACAGGAAGATGATAGCTCAGTTCTGCATGAAAACTTCACACAGTGTTGCAGTAAGGACCTGTGCAATCAAACCGTGCATTTAGAGTTCTCTTAATTTTGTGATGGGTCACAATGTAGATATGTAGCATGTAAAAATTAGTCCAACTCAACCCATTTCTTTTGGGTAAGAGTATTGGTCTCCACCTGATCTGAAATGAGGATGAGATACTAGGAGCTGCTTTATGTTTATTGATTACTTTGTGCTTGTAAAAAATATGCTCGCATTTCTCATCAGTTAATGAACAGTTTACCGCATACTATTCATCACTACAGGATTTCATATACAGGCTTTCTCTCAGTCTCCTTCTCCTTACATCTCTGTTGCAGATGTGGAATCAGAAGGGACCTACCTATCACTACTCAGCCCTGTCACCAAAGGAGTGAGCAGTGAGCAGGCCTGTCTTTGCTGCATCATGAGTACTTTCTTCCTTTGAGAACTGGCAATTTCTAGAAGCTTTCAAAGTTTTTAGGTGTCCCTCAAGCACTTACAAAACTGACTTTTGCCCATCTTGTAGTATGCTGGTAGAAAGCCCCCTTTTGCAAACACTTCTCTTTTCAACCAGAGCTCTCTGATAGAAGTGGTAATGTCACCTCACACTGGTTGTTACTGCCCAATGACCTCCACAGAGTTACTTTTATAGGCTTTCTAGAGATCACTCACCTGTAGTCTTAGTGGGGTTGTCTGTGAGTCCTGGCCTGTGGGAATCCTTCCTTTCCCAGGGAAAATCATAGGCTGACTCAGTGGGACAGACCAATTTCTTTCTTCCCCTTAAGCAGCATCTTTCCCTTGAGAAACATCTTTGAATTGTAAGTATGAATTAGAAGGGTGTTTTTTTTTTTTCCCCAGGCATTGAATTTATTTATTTATTTTTTTCCAAAAAGCTGGTTTCCAGGTAGTTCCAGGTATAATCTGACAGGTATAGTCTGGCTGAGGTGGAGTTCATTTTCCATAGGGCAGCCTTCATAGTGCTGTAGCTAGAAAGGTGTTGGTAACACACTAGTGTTTTGGCTACTGCGGTCTCTCCAATATTCCTCCACACATACCAGTAGGCTGTGGATGGGCAAGATCCTGGGAGGGAACCTAGTCAGGACAGCTGGTCCAAACTCACCAAAGTGATATTCCATACCATATGATTACTGCTTGGCAATAAAAACTCACATAAATGGGAAGGGGGGGAATGTGTTATTATGACATTTGTCTTCTGGCACAGTCAATATGTGTGTTGAAGCCCTACTTCCTGTGAAGTGGCAGGACATTACTTGCTAATGGGAAGTAGTGAATAAATCTATTGTTTTCCTTTGGTTCTGTGTGTGACCTTTGATTTTGCTTTATTAAACTGCCTTTATCTTAACTCATGAGAATTTCTTTCATCTTATTTACTTCCCCTCTGTCCTGCTGAGAAGGGGGGGTGATGGAGTGGCTGGGTGGGAACCTAACATCCAGCCAAGATCAACCCACCACAAGGACAAAGAAAAAGTTTTGGAGGCTTGGTTATCAAGAATGTAAAAAAAAAAAGATTTGCCACACAAAATAAACCTTTTCTACAGTGAATAACATTTAAAAAATAAAATTTTATCCTTTTCCTACAAATGGCCTGTAAATTGCTGAGCTACCACATATGGTCTTTTGGTATTTCTTGTCCATGCTGGTATATCAAAGGAAATCAATTGAAGCATTTTGGAGACCTAGTTATTTATTCCTTTGATAATCTCGTCATCTGCCTTCCTGGTTGATTTTCTTTAAGAAAGGAAGTTAGGCTTAGAAATTGAGATTCTCTTTTGATCACTGCATCTGCAGAAATGTGACGCTAAAGGAAAACGTGCTGGGGCTCCCATTAGGGATAAAATTAACGTTCTGGCCTGTACTTAGTAACTGTTGTCATTTGCTGACGGTAGGAGAGGCTGGAGAGCATAAGAATCTTGTGCTGCTCTTCTTCTGACAGCAGTTCCAACATCTGCAGAAAGGAGTTTAGCAAGAACTAGAAAAATGGAATGAATTGTAGTAAAATTACACATATGGTATGAAGGTGACACAGACAAATGTATTTCTATCTCTAACTATGTTATTTCTGACTCATCCTTTTGCTAACTCAAGTGAGCAAGAGCATATGTGATTATTATGCACCATGTAGAGTTCAGAACAAAGCATAAATAATTACTAAGCTATATAAATTTGTTTGATCTAAGAATAAAATCACCAGATTTTTTAGTGCCTGAGTCTAACTTTGAATGGTTTTATTATTACATACTAACTAAAAAAAGCCTGACTTGTCCAAAAAGATTAGCCTTAGGTAGTGAAAAGCTGATGCAGTAAGGGCTGCTGCAGGAAACAGCAGCATGTAGAAGTGATTTGTCTAGTATTTGTAAAGATGGACTAAAAGTGAGGCTGAGCCTATTTTGTTATATGTAGTTTCTCTTACTGTAATGATCTGCTATTTCTTCTCTCAGTATGAATTAGTCCTATTTCAGGAAAGGGTTTGTAAGATGCACTTAAACTGAAATAATTCCCTGTATATACAGAAGCTTCTGAGGTTTTATCTTCTGTTGTGTGTATTTATTGAAAATTGTACTAGCTGTCTTGACAAATCATCTACTTTGGTGGCCAGGTACTCTTGACAGACTTTTTACCTCTCATTTCATCTCTATCAAGATCAACAATTTAACAGCCTATGTTACTTTCATGGTGGTAAGAAAAGCAGAAGAAAAACATAAAAGGAAACCTGATGGGTTAATTTTCATCATCAGTTATATCAGTGTAAAATGGCTGTCTACGGTTTCCTGTCCTGTTTTTCCACCCTGCATTTACTCCTGTCCTACTTTTTCACCTACATGTACTTTTCTCTCACTCCACTGCAAACAATGCATGCAGTGATGTTTTCTCCTAGAGACCATCTTTTGCAAACACTAACGCTTAAGTGTTGCCCTGTCAGCAGTTCACTGACCACCCAGCAGAAAACAGTGCCAGCATCAGACTCAAACAGAATATACACACAAATTAGAGATGGTGGTGAAGCACTGGCACAGGCTGCCCAAAGAAGTGGCAAATTGCCCCATCCATGGCAGTGTTCAAGGCCAGGCTGGACAGAGCCTTGGGTGACATGGTCTACTGTGAGATGTCCCTGCCCATGGCAGAGGGGTTGGGACTAGATGATCTTAAGGTCCTTTCCAGTCTCAGGGAGGATTTAGCAGTAAAAACTCCACTGGAAGTTCTGAGTACTGCTTCATATGGCATTCATTTGAAACACTAGAGTCTGCCTGAAGCTAAAGTAAACATACATTCACGTTCTTCTCCCAAAATTTGTTTACTATGTCAGTCATGGCAAATCTCTTGTTCCTGTCAAATTAGGCAGTCCCCCTGTCAGGTCACAGTAGCCATGGTAGCATTATCAATATTTTTAAAAGGTCATCTATCATGGAGTGCCTGTTGAGGATAATGAACAAGGAGGGAAAGAAGGCTGCTTTGTATTCTCAGAGAAGTAAAAATGCTACAAGGAGCTGATACACCTTAAGAACAAGTTTGATTATTTGCATTTTACAAACCTTATCAGCATTCACACAATTCTAATCTTGCGAAATACAATTTATTCTTTATCTTACTTAGATCCAGGGCCCGGTCAGAGTTACAAGATTTTTTGCCATAGTTTTCTGTGGGACTGGAGTTGGTCCCCACATGCAGGAAGGTGTTTAAATCATTTGAAGCATTTTATTAAGAAAATCCAAACAAGTAAGCAAACAAACAACAACAACAACAAAAAACACCTTTTCTGTTTTAAAAAGCATTTTATTAAAAACAATGTGTTGTGTTGTGAGAACACACACTTTCTTATCTGGAAGCATTTCAGTTGTTTTAGTTTTCATTTGTCTTAAGCTGATAGGGAAAAATCTATCAAAACAAACCATTCTTGTAAGTCCTCTAGAAGATCCCATTGCTCCTTTGGTGTTTATAGAACATAGGAAGCATGTCTGGTGCTTTACAGATAGCTGTGATCAGTTCTTGGATCCAAGGAGCTTACAGTTGAAACCTCAGAGCTTGGCTTTACGTATCAAATGTATGATCTTTTATTTGTATGTAGTAAAAATCCAAACTGAACATGTAGAATTTTCCTTTCCTGTATGTGATCCCTGTCAAGGCTTGTGAGGCATTCCATGTGGTTGTGAAATAAATATGGAAGACTGCCATTAATTTCTTTATGATGGTGCAAAATCACAGCATGCACCCACTTTGATGTACCAAAGACTCCTGGCTGATATGTGCATGGATGAAAAAAGCCTTATGCTCTGGTGTTTCTACCTTAATGGAGAATTTGGTTTGTTGAGACTTCCTGCATGACCCAGAAAAAACTGAGGATAGGGAAAACATGAAGTTTTTAATGTGACATGGTTCTGCAGAAGGGACAGTGTGGGCTTCAGTCTTTTCAATAGTCTTTTGGCACAGCAGGAAGAAAACAGGATGGGGGTTTTGGCTGTCACTTCAAGTTTACCCAAGCAGCAATTCCAGACTGCTGCTGATTATGTAATTTCACTACTGAAGTTTGTGTTTTAAGCTACAGAGATGGTTTGTTAAGAGCAAATAACTCAAGCTCACAGTGTGCCTCTTGTTTTCTCAATAGCTAGAATATAAAAAGACCTTGGCACTGCTTTCTTATACTGAGATTCCCTACTGACATCAAAATGCTTCTGTCCCTGTTTTCTGTCGTTATCACTGGAACATGTTTAAGTGTTGACTAAATGTCCACGAAAGTTTGTGGAGAAGACTGCACAGTGCTTGCTTAGCTCAACATCAGAGAAAAGAGATCCAACACTGGATCTTCATGACCTAAAAGAAAATCAACTTTAGTTCCACAGGATGGAATTATTGAAGTAGAAATAGAAGCCATTAAATAGCCTGGTTTGCTCTATGGCTAGTGATATGGAAGAAGAACTGAAAAGTTTTAACTTTGGATTACTGTAATTGTTTACTTGCCTACATACTTGCCTGTCTTATGCTGGATTCCCTTGTTAACCTACTAGCTAGCTGAGACTTGCAGTATCTATTTTTTTAATATGGAATGGAATGTGGCTATTACTCTGGTAGACAAATGATGCTGCTACTTTCCTTCTCTAATTAAAAGTAGTCACCATAAAAGAAGACAGTAGGGTACCACAGCAAGACCTTTTAAATGCTACTGTGAAACGCAGGCCTGTAATCTTTGTGTAGTTACAATAAATGAATGTAAAATAAATACTAAAATATAACTATAAGGCAGGAGAGAGAAAAGAGGGAAGGCAGCCCAGAGGCTGGGCTGGGGTGAGAGATGGGGCCCAGACCCCAGCAGCCTCCCCAGACATGGGGTTACCTCAGCCATGGTTTTGTAGCATGGTTTCCCAGGGGTGCCTCCAGGCAGGCTCCTTCTGACTTTTTCTCCTGGATCTACAGACCTGGCTGAGTTGCCTCTGATGGTCCACTCCTCACCACCACCCTTACCAGACAGCAGGTAGCATGCTGTAGGACATGACAGAAAAAAGTCCCACTAGATCAATTTCAGGTAATTAAAGAGCACATAAAGAAATTCAGGTTTAATTACAGATAATATTTTATTGCCTTGTGCCTGTCTGTGTACCTTTGATTTCATTATCTGAAACCATTCTGAACTGGGGCTCTGAGAGTCTTTCTTGTATTTCTACTATTGACATCCTTGTTGTATATGCAAGCCTGCATCTTCCAGTGGACTGTTCCGATACTTATTTCTCATGTGCTCCATCCCTGGCAGTGTTGAAGGCCAGGTTGGACAAAGCCTTGGGTGGCATGGTTTAGTGTGAGGTGTCTCTGTCCATGGCAGGGGGGTTAGAACTAAGTGATCTTAAGGTCCTTTCCAACCCTAACTATTCTATGATTCTATGCCTGCATTTGTTGTCTGGCACATTCTTTACAGTTCCTGTAGTGTATGTCTTCTGTAAAATCTCTTTTTCAGATTGCAAGCTAGCAAGAACGCAGATCTTGTGTTAGTTCCACTGGTTTGAGAAGGGAAGTTAAGGAAGAAGAGCCAGAAACAGGGTGCATACCCATCATGGATCATCCTTGCTCATCTTTACGCAGCAGTTTTAAGGCTTTGTGAGCTGGGGGTTGTATCTGAACCATTAATTGCCATAACCATTAAGTCTAAATATCTGTTTATACCATTGCCTTCTTCAGCATTCAATGTCAGCAAGTTCCCTTATTATCTATTTGAATTTCAGTGCCTGACGGTGTCACTGTTTATATTGCATGTTACTGTAAATAATTGCTCTCTTCATTTTCTCTACCTCATTCATTAGATTATAGGCCTACTAATGTTATCAGTCACCACTTTCATGAAACAAGGAGGGTAGATTTATGCAGTTCTTGTGTGGAAGATATTCCATACCCCAAGTCCTCTTTCTTCTCCATCTCTGTAACAACAGAGAAAAAGACAACATGACAAGATAACAATATAAAAAGGACATGGAACTGTTGGAACAAGCCCAGAGGAGGGCCACAAGGATGATCAGGGGACTGGAGCAGCTCCTGTATGAAGACAGGCTAAGAAAGTTGGGTCTGTTCAGCCTGGGGAAGAGAAGGCTGCATGGAGACCTCCTAGCAGCCTTCCAGT
>JBAFWW010014552.1:0-16939 GCA_036873685.1 Agapornis canus
TTCAGTTGCCCCTCTGAAAAAGAATTCTGAGTTGAAGTTGAGCTTCACTGTAGAAGAGACAGCTGAAATAATAGGCATGGCAGAAAATGCAGCTTGGGGGTGATTGTGAGAATGAAAATGTAGAGGCAGGTGTTGACAGAAGAAGTAGAAAAGACCTAGGAAATAAGCCTTGCAAAGAGTCACAGAAACACTTGTAACATTACTGTAAGGGGATTAAAAGAATTCCTGATAGCTTCATGCTTTCTCAGGACAAAATCTGAGATACCTGTTGTGTTCTTAAGAGTTTTTCATAAGCTTCCTGTAAACAGCAATGATTTCCATATTAAAGAAATACTGATTCTGTCCTTAGCTTCCCCACCCCCACCATCTGTAAAACCTCAATCTAGCTGAAATGGATAAGCAAACTCCTCGACAGTAGTACGCTTAGTACTATTTTCAAAGTATACTTTAACTGCTGAATAATCTCACACATATGTATGTGTACATACATGTATTTATGCTTATGCATACACCCGTATAGTACCCTTGAAAAGCAGGTCTTTGTGGGAAACTGATTTTTGTCCCATTCCTTTAACTATTCTTGAGAGATCATCTGTTACTATTTGCACTAATGGTTATGTTGAGAAGCAAGGATGAAATCAAATGCCTTCCCTAGTGTATGTAGACAAATTCTGAACAATTGTAAAAAAAACAAAAAAAGCAGCCTGGCATAGGGGATTGAAAGTCGTTTGCTCCTGTACTGGCCTACATGTCCATGTCATAATGGTGCAGTATGATCAGGTATATTACACAGTGGAGTAAGGGGTTACTTGATGTTTGCCAATCCTCTGCCTTGTTTGACACAGGTTTTCAAATATATATCCTTAATGACAACATGTTATTGCTGTAAGTTTGGTGAGCCTTCATATTACTAAACCAGTGGTGTCTCTGGCACTGAGAAAAAGGAGCTACATGCTAAAGTACTCTTCTGCCACTGGGAGGTAAATTAGAGATGCTTCTTTTTTTAAGGGGAGGATTAGTTGGGTAAATTGTAATATAGACTCAGGTCTTACTTTTAAGCAGCCTGTTAGTATAGCCTGCATGCACTAGGAGTGGTGCTACCAGAGGAAGTGAAGAAAAATACGGACTTTCTTTTTTTTCAGATCTACAAATGATGTAGAAAGTGATGGTTTTCTGCTGGTATCCTGCAATTTTAGGCATTGCCTGCTATTCCTCTGCCTAAAGTTTGCCTTTCTTTTATTTACTTTATACCTTTCTGTAGTGTTTGATAGCTCTTAGCTCAACTTTTCTTTTTCTTCCCGAGGATAGAATGTTGAATTTTTGTAAGTTATGCACCTGTGTGAACTAAAACACGAATAATTCTTGAATCTCCTGTACAAAGCTAAACCTGTGCAGCTAGCACTATAGCTGAGCTCCAGCTGTCCAAAATTACTATCTTTACATGAATTCATGCCATATGTTAGAATTCCTGTTTTTTAGTTTTATGTTGTATCTTTAGTAAGCTCTACCTCTCTTCAGCTCATAAATAAAGGACTGACTTTTCCTCTGTAGACAGGCGCACCAGTTGCAAATTACATAGCTGACTCATGTTACACTGTAAATCAATTATAGTCAAATAGATTTTCAATTATTGACTAACCAAATCAGCTTATTTAGTTTCTCTGTATTGTTGCATACACTGGCAACGTCATTAAATAGGAATTAGCCTGCAGCCTTGAAACCCTGCTGTTCAGTTTGTAAGTGCTACTTTCCTGTGGCATTTTTTCATGCAGCTTGGGCAGTGTTTTATTCTTTATTCTCACCAGTTGTGGTAGACCTGTTAAATTTGCTGTCTCTTTCTTTTCTATATGGAGCTCCATGTCACAGTTGCCTTATGTTTTGTGAGGCTATAGTTATGCAGAGGGATCCTGTTTCCCCCACCGGGTTTTCATTGACCTCAGTGGTATCCCATATGTGAATAAGGAGCTGCCTAAGTCTTTGTAAAGAAGCAGACCTGAAGCTTACCCTTAGGATACAGTTTGGGCATTGTAAGTGCATTTGCGTTTTCTAGAAGGACAGATCAGAGGCTGCCTTTGCAGATGATACATAGGTAGTTCTGTAGGGTCCTTACAGAATATTGCAGTGTGGTATCTTACATGATGTGATCCATAGAGGGGGTCAGTATCACTGCTTCCACAATTCAAACTGCTGTATAAATCAGCCAGTGTTTCAGGGATTTAAAAGCTATCTCTCTATGGGGTATATACACATACACAAGCACATCTTAAAATGTAAGAAATGCAGTTCATGAGATGTCCTCTGTTATTTGAAGTTCATTTTGTATTTACAGACTCTTGCATTTTATATGCTAATGACTCATTATACTTTCAAAAAGGAATATATTAATTTGATTAATATCTCACCTTATTTAAATCTTATGAAATGTCACCTGCCAGTCAATCTGCACATCAGCTATAACAAAACAACAAACATTACAAAGACATGAAGCATAAAATTTATCTTAATCACAAAGTAAATACAACAGGTCTCACTTTATGCCCTCAGACATTGCTGAGTGCGCAGAAAATATGAAGATTATTTTTAATTCCTTCACAAAATTCATTAGAATGAAGCATTTGGTTTTAAATCTGTAGCTGATAGTGTTTGCTCCCATGTCACAGAAAACAAACACAGGATTTTGTGAATTTTTGAGTGAGACTGTGAACTAGATTTGATTTTTTTGATAGAAGCAAAATGTCAGTGAAGTACAGAATATCTTGAAAGTTTAAGGGCTTAGGGTTTGGTTTTGTTTTTTTTTTAAGGGTATGCTTTGCTGCTGGTTTTTAGAAATTTTGTTCTAGAGCCTGATGTTTACTGAGAAGAAATAAATTCCTTTATGCCTCCATTACATAGAAAAGTATTGTATCCTTGTGTGTTCCCTGGGGCATCCTGTGTGTAGTCTGTCAGTTCCCTCACTGCAAGAAGGTGTCTTCCATCTGTCATTAGCTATGCCCCATGTTTTGATGGAGAATATCAATTTGAAACCTGTTGAATTTAGCTTCTTTTCTGTGAAAGAAAGGCATTTTTAGGTTTTAGTCCTGTATACAGGGCTTAAAGATCTAGTCTTGGCTTGCCATAGTCATTTTAGACTGGATAGATAAACTGGTTTATGCCAAAGCCTTGCATGCTATGACATAATGATCTTTAATGTTTTCAAATGAATTTGCTTTCTCCTAATGTGGGCAATATACAGTTCTGTTATAATAGTATTATTGTGATTGGTTCTTTCCTCCATTGGAAGCTTGTTAATGGATTGCTCATGCTGTTAGCCCTCACTACTATTCCCCAGAGATTTCTGACCACACAAAAAACAATGGTGCTGATTGAAACATTCTGTAACTTTTGAGAAAGTGATTCTAGGTTTATGACTACTTTGTGACTTAATTTCTTCTAGAAATCTTTACTTATATCACAGAAACTATGAGACAGGTTAGAATGACCTTGAGTAGAAAAAACATAAAATTTGCTTAGTTAAGTATGCATTTGAAAAAATACATTTCAGAAAATACTCTTTATGAGAGTAATGCCTACCTAGATTAATAGTTTTATTATTAATGGCTTTAGACTATATTATATCATTTAATTGATGTTTATAAATAGCTTCCTTCCCTGTGGTTATGAAATATAACATTTACCAAACTTCTTCTTTGATGGAATTTACATATGGCACATCATGATGATTAAAAGCCAGCCGTCTTTTCACAGCATGGCAAGAAATAGGATTTGATTTATCTTCCTTGCTTGCCTACCACTTGCTGTGACTGTACTTTTGAAATTTTAATATTCTTATTTCTCAAAAGGAGCTTGTTATGTAAAGTATTATGTAAATATCTTTTATGCTTTGTTTTGGGCTTTCTATATAAAAAATAATAATTTTAATGTGATAAGCAAATAAAGAAGAAAGGTAGAATGAAAAGTCTTCTCAGCCAAACATATATTTGTCAAAAGAAGCAGATTTCTGCTCCAAAATCTGAAGGAATTTAAGTGCTCTAACGTGAAGTGTGCATTGAAGTCCCTTCCATGAGAACTGTTTAGCAAATGGATGGCTGGAAATGTGTCATTCCTAGATTTCTGTTTCTAACCTTTTATAGATTAGTGCAAGCACAGTAGGGTTTTTCTAAGATGAACAGCAAATGACAAGCCTGTTGCATGGGGGCAGACAGATTTCTTCTCCCGCCCTCCTTCCTCACACTCCAGTCTTGCAGCTGCCCTCCCCAGCAGCAAATGTGTCTCAGAGGTCAACACCTCTGGCTAGTCAGGCTGTGATGTGATAATCTCAATGGAATGGAGATGCAACAGCATGAGTCTGCTAAACAGACTACATTTTGTGTTTATTCCTGTTGTGTCTACTCAGACTTCAACACTTTCGCTTTTAAAATGCTGGCCTTCCTGGTGCAAGAAATCTGATCAAGGTGCTCTTCAAAACTCTGTGCCATGCTGGGAAGGTCTAGTATAAACCAGTTGTCTGTCACCTTCTAATTCTTTTTAAGCAATTAAACACCTGCTGATTCACTGAGGTTGCACCAGGATTTTTACTTTGATTTTTTCCATATTTTAGCTTAGTTCTTTTTTTCTTTTGTTCAGTTCTACAAGGGAGCTAAACCTAATTTGATGGTCTTCCTTTTCCCCTCCTTGGGTGACAGACTGTGCCTACTCAACACCTGAAAATAAAGAGAAATTAAACATACCCAGTGCTATGATTTAGAAAACTCAATACAAAACTAAGTACTAAAATAAAATAGAATATTTTCTAAAGCTACACACGACAGAGAGAATTAACTAAGGCCTGTACCAAAGGTTTGAAACAGGAGGTGCACAGTAGGTGGTTCGTATCAAATACAGCAAACCCAGAGATAGACTGGAATTTATTTCTTTTAATTGGATGGTGGTTTTTTTTAAAGGACCATTTCACTCGCCAGTGTGTCTACCTCTTAAAAAGCTTGCACACTTAACGGGTAGAGAAAGATGGAATAATTATGCCAAAGCCAAATGAGGTATGTCTAAGTCTGACAGTTTGAACTGGTGAATGTGAATATGTCTCTGTGCCAAACAATCCTACACTATTAGTGTTAGAAAATAAGAGGAAACAAATATATCCCTCTCCTAGTTTTTAATAGATTGTTTCATACACTTGTCAGTTTTCTTTGCTGGTCTTTAGAAAAGAGTAGGTAAAAATATGTAATTATCAGTTCTAAAAATAACAGATAAAATCGTTTCAGAATTGGAGCCCTGCTGGGGCTTTAAAGCCAGTTAAGATAAGGTTTTTCTTGAAATGCTCTCAGGTCCTGCCCCATGAGATGATGTACGACCTTAAATCCTGTTGGATATGAATGGTAAAAAGGATTAAATGTTCTGCAAGGCAGAGTAAATGACTTCCTGTCTCAGGAAGAGTAAACATATAAGACCAGTGCAAAATGTATTTTTCTTGTGCTGTGCATGGTTGTAAATGCTATTTGTTGTGATAAACAATATATACAAATAGACTGTAACCACATTACCACAACTGAATCTTGTTTTGCTAGCTATAGGAGGAAAAAAAAACAAAAAAAACCCAAAACAAACAAACAAACAAAACCAAAAAAAGAGGATTAGATAGGAATTCTTGGGATTTAGTTTATAAACTGTAAACTGTGGCACATCTCCATTTAAATAACTCTGAAAGGAAGCTTGACACTCCTGAGTTTCAAACTCAGAAGTTTCTCACTTGCTAGCTCAGTCTGCAGTACTGAATTCTTGCTGTTTCCAGAAAACTATTGAGCAACAGGCTGCTCTGTCTTGGGTAGAAAAGGCTTCTGATTTCTAACATGGTGATTTCAAGCACTCTGGATATTTGTTTTCTTTATCATTTCTATTGCACAGCAGTATAGAAGTAATTAACCAAGAAAATCTGAGGTGAAATATTCAAGTAATGAAGTTAGTAAATAGACAGACATCTACTCTTTGTCTTTAAGACACACTTTCAAATCACAGTGAAGACTTCTTCAAGCTATTGGTTGTATATAATGGAAAATTATATCAGACAGGTGTCATTTAAGTAATTTTCTGTATGATATGCCATAAGGAAAACAAAAGAGTATAAATGATTTATGGCTGATCTTTTATAGCCCTGAAAGAATACTGTAACAAAGGGAAAAATCATTATTTGTCTTCATTGCACTTTATAAGATAATTGTTGGGATGCTGAGCTGAAAAACACTCTGTTTCTGTGCAGCTATTTTAAATGTGGTTATATAATGCTCATATTTAAGCTAGGATAAATATCTTTTTATTCCAATCAGACATTCATTTTTGTTGAAACATAAAAATACAGCTTATCTTTGTCTTGCAGAACAGAGTATAATTTGTATTTACCATTACTGAGAAATGCTGTAATTATACTTGTGAAGATTAAGACACAGATGAAAAATGAGGAGCCTTTTCTTTGCATATGCCAGGTAGGGCATAGACAACACAACTGTGCTCATGTTGTCCCACTGCTGATTTCAGACATGCACTGCTTTAACAGAGAATTTCGTGCCTGCTTGCCTGATCTTCTGAGCAGAAGCTATTGCTGCAAAGTGTCTGATAATGTTTTGCTTTTGTACATAGAAAACAATAAAGTATGTGTTTAGTCTCACAATAGCAGGGATAGTAACAAACAGATGGCTTCAGTTTATCCCTACAGTGAGTACCCAGTGAGCAGAAGTGAGTTATATTTTGCATTGTTCTCATAAATCTGTTTCACTCCACTTCTGCAAGATGTGACTGGGTTCAGAATAACAGTAGCAACAAACAAAGCTAAAAATAAGAAATACTTCTGTGTCCAATTTCAGATTTGTTAAATGATTGTTAGGTATGGCCAGCGTTTCTCGAACATCTCTATAATGGTATTAATGTAAGAATATTGCCTAGCTTAGTCATAGTATATTTTTATGGTTGCTGACAGCTATCTAACACTTGAATGTTTCCCTTGTGTGTAACAAAATGTTTTTTATTTCATTGCTTTCCATTGGAATTGAGGCATTGAGTGTTTTGACCTCACAGATACTTGGTTCAATATGAGATGCTTAGCTAGAATGGAACTGGTTTAGCCTATGGCTCAGCTTCAAGGCAAATGTATGCCAGAGACCAGTGCTCCAAGAAAATTAATAGCAGAGAGCTTTATACACACTAATTAAGCATTTAGTGGTGGGGGAGGTATGGTGAAAACTCTTACCGTTCTTATTTGCTTAATGTACTTAAGACACCTAGAATTGTTGATAAGGTAGAGAGAAAGCAGGAAATCGACTAATCCTTTTTTGAAAGCATGTGAGATACTGTTATACTTAGTTGCTAGCAGTTGTTGCATCTAAATCAAGGTGGACTCCACCCTTTTGTTGTAAGAGTTTTGCACTGCAGTCTTTGCAGTTTATGTGGACCAAAAAAGCACACCTTCTGTGCAAATGTGCAAAGCAAGTTTATTGTTAGTCTAACTGAAACCTTAGCAGGCTAATCAAAGTTACTATTATTTGAGCTTTGTTACATACAATAAAGAACAACAGCAGCATTACAGAGAAAGTCTCAATTATAATACTTTTAAACTAGTTACATACACTTCCTACTGTCTCCTATTTTGCTCTGATGTTATACTTGCAGTTTCTCTCTGGAGCCTTGACAGCTTCAATCATGCTAAAACAGTAATGGAAGTAAGAGTGGGTTGCAGTGAGTCATCAGCATCCTAAGTCTTTTACTAGGACAAGTATGTTATAAATGCTTTACTTACCCATCACTCTAGGGCTCCTTTGAGGCTGACTTAATATGGTGTTGTAACATGCTGTGCACCTTCCTCTTTTTCACTGGTTTACGGTTCCACATTACATCCTATGTATGGTACGTTTTAAAAATGTTGGATGCTTGTTCTGTTATGATACATCTCCCAAGATTGCATCCTTTACTGACCAGTAATTGACCACTGAAGATTTTTCTACAGCCCTGGGTCTTTCATCTGTATTTTGAAGGCCTCTGCTATCATTTCATGTCTGCAGTCCTCTATGCTGCATTTTATACGAGATTAGCTTGCTGTATGTGGAACAACAACTCACTACTATTTTTCACTGGTTATAAAAATATATCAAAATTGTGACAACAGCGAGGTTCACACCCCACCATTGTACAAATCTAAGCTAAATCAGGCCAGTAGGAGTTACCTGATAATTCAATACCTGCTGTTAGATCTTACTATGCTAAAATAATGCTCTAGGCAAGCCTAAAACAAGTCTAGACAAAAGCTGACAAGTCCCTGTCTTGGGGCTGTACAGTGTTAGTACAAAGCTTGTGAGCTCTTCTTAGCAGTGGTGACAACTTTAGCGGGTTGTGAGTTACAGAGCTGCATGGCAGCTTAGTGATTTGAAGCTAGTGTTGCCATTCAGTATTGCTTTTTATGTGATTTTGTTATGAAATCACATAATCACATAATTTGACTTTTCCTTCTTTTATATTTTTTTTATTTAAATGTTTAACTTTTTGAGTTTTAAATATTTGGATTATAGGTATACTTTTGTTTTACCTTAAATTAAAGAGATTACCAAATCATGGAATCTGTTAATGGTATCAAATCTATTAGTAGTAGTGCTACCTTGAAAAGTCAGTTCCTTTGTGGAGTCTGAAAGAAATAATTGGATATTTGAGGAGGCCTGCATGTGGTTTCAGGTGCCTCACTGTGACTCTCATTTGGGCTACAGCCTTCCCTTTTCCCTCCCCCAAACAGTCCAAAATCTCCCTCTGTGGAAATTCTCAAACATGCTTGGCAAAAATAACCAGACAGAACCCCAAACCCAACTTTCACTAACATGAGTTTAACTTGCCCAGTGATATCCTGTGCATGTTCAGCATGTGTAGTTCAGTAAAACTCAACATGAAGAGGAAAGAAAAAGGCAAAGGCAATATAGATCCTTACAATTTTAATTCAGCCACTTCTGTGTGAGGCATTCCACTCCAGGTGGGGGAATTACAACAGCTTGGCAAAGGATGGTGTGATATAAAGCGCATGGGAGGACTATGCCCTTATGCTTAGCTATCTGTACATGGTCAGTATAAAGGTGTATGTCCACTTTGGAGGGGTTCATTTGCTTCTTTTCACTGTGGCTTTGCGTATGTTGGGCCAAGGGCTGAGCTGGTGGTCGTCTTAAGAGATTTCTTGCAATTAATGATTATGTTCTGGAGGCTTAATGTTTGGTAAGTGAAATTATAGATTTAGATGGATTATGTGCTTATGGGTAAGGAAGCTCTAGAATGGAAAAAAATACTTAGCAACTATCTTTTTTGTGGAGTAGGCTGGAAATGAAAGATGACTGTGGGAGGAATTTATCATAGAGGACTTCAAAAATAGAAGCATATTAAAATAATGAGTCCTAAAGCAAAAGTAGTCCTGTTAGAATTCAGTTTTACAGTACAGGCAGATATGTGCTGGATCATGATTTGGTGGTAATTTAGGGGAAAGGGAAAAAAAAAAAAAGGATTACTTTTTCAGATTATTCCAAGTGAAACAGTTACAGCTTCTTGCCACAGGGTATTGCAGATGGCCAAAATATGGATGCATTATAAAAATACAAACCAGATAATCAAAATGAGAACTATCAAGGGTTCTCAACAGAAAAAAAAAATATGCCTTGTTCTTAGACCTCGGGGTACATGGAAGCTATGCTATTCTTGTAGTTCTCCCTTCTGTATTTATTTGTTGGTGGTGTTAAGCTAGACAGCTCCTTGTTCACAGGGAGGAAAAACTGAGATGTAGCCAGCTATTCTGAAAGGGACCTCCAGTATCTGTCCACAGAGGAGGAAAATGTAGACCTTAAGATTCTCCATTCTTTACTTTTTAATTCATATGTACACCTTCTTCTATGCTTATTTGTTGTTTCTTAGCCCTTATCCATGGGAACCGTGTT
Organism: Agapornis canus; assembly: GCA_036873685.1. NCBI lineage: Eukaryota > Metazoa > Chordata > Aves > Psittaciformes > Psittacidae > Agapornis > Agapornis canus. Next base: position 9,942 of record JBAFWW010014552.1, read on the forward strand.
CACCAAATAGTGTTGTTTCATTAATTTTGTGGTTTGACTAGTTTCATCTTGATGAAATACAAGAATAGAGCTCCCTTCCTTTTTTGCTTGCCTTGTGTCCCAGTGTTAGTCTTGCTTGTAACTGCATAAATGGGAGTTATATTACTGTAAATAACTTAGTTAAAAATATTTGTTTGAAAAGAAACAGTGTGTACCCTTGGTTTAGAGGGAAGGAAAATAAAAGTTCCCACAAAAAACCTGTGAGGTAGGCGAGCATTCCCCGAAACCTGTGAGGTAGGCGAGCATTCCCCGAAGAACAAGAATGAATCTTTCTTCTGGGCTTTAACTGCATTTTCACAGAGACTGAAATCTGTAGTAGATGGGTTTCAGTCTTTGGCATCTGTTGCAAGATCAGTCCAAGTGAGTTTTCATTTCGTTTGAGAAATGAGTGCCAAAGGTAAGTTTGGGGTAGAATAATTATTTCCTAAGCAGGCTGGGGTGTATCAATGCATGTGGATCGAAGCATTTTGTACTACTCAACTTTTACACAGAACATTGAAAGCTGAGAAATTTTGAGGCATGTATGTTATTTTCTGGTCCGACATGGGCCTCCTTTTGATAATTAGCTGAATCGATCTACTGCAATCAATGAACTTGTAAAGAATAATTATCTACATCTGTGTTTTTAATGTAATTTGAATTACTTCTGTGTTTGTTATCAGTGCACAGTATTGCTGTTTGTACTATATTAAACACAGGAAGATTAAAAGCGTGAACTAGTCTTTATTAAGAGGTAGTGTTTCAACTGTACTGGACAGGGACTTCACTGTCACCAGGAGAGCAAAAAAAAGAAACCCTCCAGTACAGCAATTACTTAACAAAGCATTGTTACTGTATGTTTTGGTGCTGGCAATTATGATTTAGACAATTATTATTAGAAGACTAAATCATACAGTGTAGGAGTTAACTTGTCAGTTGCATGTGTACAGTATTACTTATGCTCATTACTTATACCAAAAATAAAGCAAGAAGGAGCAATAGATGTCAAGTTAAGAATTTGGCTGAAAATATAGATTGGTTTATATTTAGAGATATATGCAGAGATTTTGTGTGTTCAGCTTGGGCACAAAGCTAGTCTAATTAACCCTGTTCTACAGCTGATGTGTGTGAACTTGTCAAATGATTTGCTGTAAATGAAAATACTAATCCATCAAATAAAAGGCCTAATTTTCTAGACAGTAAACTTCTTTTCCTCTCTTGCTAGCTGTCATTCACAGCATGCACAGATAGGCATGGCTGCCAGTGCTGACAAAGCTTGTGTCTGTGTGGAAGAAGTGAGAGCAATAGAAGGCTTGGCTGTATGGTTTTGTAAAGGGATTCTTAAGCATTTGGACTTCATGCAAAGCTTGTAACAAGACAAGGTTTATAAATGTTGAAATGTTATAACTGTTGAAAAGTTATATAAACGTTGACTGTAAGTTTACAGTCTTCTGGTGGAATTATGCCATGTTGATATTTTAAGGTATCTGTAAATAAAGGAAAAGACCTTCTAAAATTCAGGAGTACTAATCCTGTAGTACATACTTGAATGTACTTGATTGCCAATCTTAAGCTTGAGCATGGAGTTGGAGCAGAGTGTAAATCACTTGTTAACCTGTGATATTTCTGTTCCCCATTAGAGATCTAGGGACTTGGAGAGTCTGTTTGCTCATGCTAAATGGGGCAGGTCATGAAAAGCAATTGCACTGGGTAACTACAGTATCTCTTGTGTGTTCTCTCCCTTTTTTCAAAGGCAGAGCTCCAAAAGCTCCTCAAGCTGTACTGCTGCTTGGCAAAATCACTGCTAGAGGTGTTAAGTGTGGCTTTGCTGATATGCCTTGTTAAGTGTAATCTTTAATGGTGGGGTTAGTATGTTAAGCCATTTTTCTTGTAGCTCATCCATCCATCTTTTAAAATTCCAAAATATATAAAAAGGTCTTTTTTTTTTATAACTCATATCTAATTGAAGATAGCGCTGAATACTGTCCATGATATATGGGGGGCACATGCATTACTCTGAATCAAGTTATCTGCCACCCCTTAGTTTATGCTATCCCCAAAACTTTTCAGGGAGTTCTAATACCACACCTAAGAATGTTTGGTCTTGGTGAGCAACATAGTGCCAGTGCAACTGAAATTTTGCCAAAATAGGGGTTTCTCCACAGCTCAACTAATAGTAAAATTTTGGAGTTTATTACACCTCCTCTCCTCCCTTGTCTCTCTCTTCTGCAAACTTAGGCAAAACTTAACATGGTAACTGCTACTTCCATGATGGGGGTTTGATGTGTACTAGTTACCAGTATAGCCTAATCATAATGGACTATAAAAAAAGACTTCAGATCATTTATGCAAGCATGGGTAGTCACTGCTTGCCCTTCCTTGTATTTGCTCATGTACCTGTCCTTACTTCTGCATTACCTGTGCTTGTTTATGACCATAAACTATATATTGTATGCTATACATAGCTGTTACAACAGATTATTGTCTATTCACAGGGTATAAGCCTGTGCTTGTACATTTGTTAGCACAATAAGGATATAGACCTGATCAGAACTGTGTGCATTTACAGAATGTAATCTAGAAGGTAATTCTTTTGGGCCATTTTTCTCAGCAAGATACTGAGTAAATAAGTAAGTCAATTATTTTTGTTTTCCTCAATTTTTCAGCTTCTGTAATCTTCACCTGTGTAAAGAAAAAAGGGTTGGGGAAGCCATGCAGAAACTGTATGTGTTTTAGAATTTCATTGCAAGATCTTGATTGTCACAGTGGACAGAAGAGTATTTGAATAAATCAGACCTCGGTTTTCATGGCAGGAGGAGCCCAACACAAAACAAAAAAAAAATCCCCATGATCATTGAATATTTGTTATGCTGAAGACTTCTTAGGCATATTAAAGCAGAACTTGGCTTTTATTATTTATTAGGCAGTAACTAAAAGTGCATAGTGTTAAATATACATATTTTTTTTAAAAAAAAACATATATTCCAAATTGTTTTTTTAATAAAATCTCAAGGCCTGGTCTCATTGAAATGTTACTGATGGCTTGACCAGTTGTTCATATAAGTTCAGTAAATATCTGACAATCTCAAGTTATTTGCTACACTCCAGTGCCCAGCAGCAAACTAGGGCAGATACAGCTATGACTGTTAGTAACTGAAAATTGGTTACAACGAATTTGATCAACGTAAAGAGACTGGTGTTATGTCCAGCAATGGAGGAAGGCAAATTGACAGCTATCATTTCAGCTATAGATCATTCAGATGCTGAACACCTAACTCCTGGAGAAGATATCTTTTTCTTTCATCTGGCTTTTCTTACAGTTTTAAGTGTTATGAGAATGGAATACAGAAACACAGCATAAAACAAGTCTCTTATTCGACTGATGAGTAAAGATATTAAGTAAAACCATCTTGTAGACAGTAGACTTGTCCTCCTATGTGCTTCAGTGGCATTTGGCATTGTTTCAGCTTTACTGCATATGTATGCGCTGAGGGAGTTGGGGTTCTTATTTTTTCAAAGCTGAGGCTCTTGGTTGTGGCACTGAATTTAGGATTGTATTAACTACAATGTCCTTCACTAAGTTCGCACCCAAGCGAAGTATATGAAGGGTATAGAAAGGGTGGTATATGAAGAGTAACTTATTGTCTGTGAAACTGTCCAATGTTATTTTTAATCGATAAGTTTGTAAAAGCAAACTTTTAAGCTGTGGCACTTGTTTGGTTTGGGAGTTTTTGGTTTTATTTTGGGGGTTTTTGTTTGGTTTTTATTTCATTAATTACTGTTTTTCCAACTGGGAATGTCAGGGACAGAAGCAGACTGGCCCTTTTTTTAAGGGTTTTGTCCTGTTATAAGGCTTTGTCTGTAGCAAGTGGGTATATCTATGCAGCTCTACAGAATATACTTGCTGTTGAATGTAAATATTAATTTTGCATGGCTAGAATGCAATTGACAATGCAATGAACTTTAAATCATGCTGATATGGTCCCTCATACATTATTAAAATCTTAGATAAATGGCCTTAATGAGTACTTGTTTTAAAATTATCAAAGTGTGTACTATTAAACCCAGGAAGTTCTTTTAGGGAGAATTCAATACTAAATCAGCTTTCATCAAAACAGTGGGGGGAAAAAAATCAATTATAGCAATCATATTATCTTTCAAGTATGTTCAATAAAGTCAGCTAATGGATATAATTTATTCTTTATGGGTTTAATGTTTAAATGTACTGGAATACCCTTAAAACCAGGAAATATGAAACTATTAACATTTCACTTTGTATGAAAATTCTCAGTTTATGAATGCATAAGCAACCTAAACCGGAATTGGAGTTCTAGAGAGGAATGTGTGGATTTTCTTTTTCCTGAAAGAGAAAAATCTGTGCCTTCCATTTAATTTGCTTGATTAGAATGTCCTTAGTTCTTATATACTTCCTGAGGTAATAGATTCTGATTTTTTTATTTTTTTTATTTTTTTTTTTAACTTGCATACTTAGTCTTTCTAGCCTTTCCCTGAAATAATGCAGTGGACACATGTAACCATTGAAGTATGTCAGCCAATAAATGACTTAAACACTTTATATTTGTCTCTTCTTGCTCTGCCCTATATGTCTTTTTCCAGGTGAATAGTGAATAAAAGTTAAATTAGGCACCCTCTGCTTGTACCAATTATGTTTGTACTTGAAGCTTTTATCGACAGAACATATCTTACTTCTGTGTTGTTTGGAAGAGTGTCCAAACTCATTCTTTTGTTATCCCTGTTTGATGTATTTTCCAGAAAGAAAAGCAATGTTGTTTGTAAGTGCTTAAAATTAAGATGTAACATGAAGTGACTGCTACCCAAGCACTCTTTAAATCTGATGTCCTTCATATTCATCCAATAGAATAAGGTGAAGCAACAACAGAGAAACAAAATACCGAAAGCAGTTTGTGGGGTGGAGAGTATCAAAGAAATATGGAAGAATATGGGAGATGAGATAAGCTTACTAGGCTGTAAGCAGGAATACAGTGATGCAATTTCCCTTTTCGCTTTATGTTTGCATGTTCATACTTACAAACATATATGTTTATAAGTGGATTATAGTAGATGTTCTTCCCCTTGAGCAGCAAGGTCCAAAATTAATGAAAACATTAGTTTTAATTGTTATCTTATGCTCTTGGTGACAATATACATATCGTCACACACAAGTCAAAATGGGAAATACATGTGTTAGCTTAACTTTTTCATTCTTTTGTTGAAATACACCAGTGCTGCTGCTTGATTCTTGAGAGCTCTGCAGTTCACAGACTAGCCTTGATACCTTCTTGTGCATAGCAGTTTGCCTGGAGATTTACAAATCAAGATAGGCATTGGCATTTCCAGTCTTAGAAAATTGCTGCTGTGTGTCAATGTGAATAGATTTTGACCTGGTTTCGAAGAACACATATAGTCCAATGAAGTACGGTTTTTATTCAGGAATACACTTCATCACTGTTAATAAATATGCAGTGGCTATTTGGTTGATACTGATAGCATTCTTATCCTCATGTAGTTTGATAATATGCTGCTGACTGGATGAATCATGTGAATCTTGGGTGGTAAGGGGAAAACAAAATTGCAAGAGACCAAGTAAGGTCTCTCTGTGAGCTAGGTTATTGAAAGCCTTAGGATGTGTGCACTGCTCCTGGGTTCGAGTCACCAGCCTTCTGTGGAGTATGTGGAAGAAAGACGAATCACTTCTAACTAGTTTCCTTACCAGCAATGTAGTCTCTTGTAATTCATGGCTTACTGTTCTGTACTTGTGTTTGTGTCTGCTGTCCAAACACTGTGGACAGGTAAAAGTGGAAGTGTCATCTCAACAGATAAGATTGTCCAAGGTCAATGAAATTAGTCAGAATCTTAAACAACTAGGGTGCATAGTCTCTGACGAAGCCTTTATATATGTGTATATATATTTAGCTTTTGGGAGAATATGGTTTGTATGACCATTTCTGGAGAAAGCAGAGCAAAATATGTAAAAAATGAGATTGGATAAAAGAGAATTGTTCTTCTGTTTCAGTAGGCTTAATATTCCACATAATATTTTTATCTGCAGTAAAATATATAATTAAACTGAAAGACGTTTACAGTGTCTCATGTAGTGTACAGATGGTATCTTTACCCCTATCTGTATGTCTTGTCCTGTCAAGGACATCCCTCTAGATCTGTTGCCTTTATAGGAACCAATTAATTTTTGGAAAGATGTGGTCTTAAAATTTAATTTTATCAAAATGAACCAGATCTCATGAGTATAAAATATTTGCCAGAAACTACTTTTCTCCATTTTTTCATTCATACTTTTTTTCTTCATTTTCTAGCCAGACCTGTTTGCAAAGGCCAAGGAAACATTGTCAACTGTGTGTGATATGTAAGAGTTGATAGAATTAACATTCCTGTCTTGGCTGTGGAATGTTTTGGCCCTAATCTTTTGCTGAATTCCAAAGAGATGGACAACTATTTCCCCACAGTAGAAAATGAGCCTCAGGGAAAGTGAGGTTGAGTTACAGCTTATAACTGCATCATGGGTTTTGTGCATGTGTGGTTTAGTAAAGCCTTTGATTTCTTTCTATTATCCTGTGATGATATGGTAATAAATTCTAATGGCTTGAGTCTCCAATATCCTAAGGCTACTCTCAACTGTTTCTAGGAGAACGCAGGTCTGTAAATTTGTTGACAGTTAAGTGAGGAAACAAAGGATGCAGCAGGAGGAGTAGGCAACCTGTCTGTTTAATAAGGAAATACTTACTATCTAAAGCTCAGTAGCCTGTAGAAGAAAGAAGTTCTGAGCAGTGTTCTGGTGTGCCATTGTTCAAAGTGACAGAGAAGACCAAAAGTTCATGGCTTTCTGAAAGGGATTAAATCTTATCCATAACATTTCAAGTTCATGTCTGCATGAGGTGTAAAGGCACAGTAGCAAAAAAGGACAAAGTAATTGCAGAAAACTTGCTGGGCCTCTGATAAGTTTT
>JBAFWW010014554.1:0-35221 GCA_036873685.1 Agapornis canus
TGGGAGGTGCTCCAGTCCCCTGATCATCCTCGTGGCCCTCCTCTGGACTTGTTCCCAACATTTCCATGTCTTTTTTATGTTGAGGACTCCAGAACTGCACACAGTACTCCAAGTGAAGTCTCAGGAGCAAGAGCTCATATATACAATATATATAATATATATGTAACATAACTTATCATCATAAAAACAGAGTAACTTATTAAACATGACCCTCATTCGTGTTATGAAAAGCTGTCTGTATTCTTAGAAATGAAATTTAAATCTGGTCAACATGAAGTTCAAAAGAAGAAAAAGAAAGTAAAAGCTTTGTATTTTTTGTTTTGTAGGTTTTTTAATTCTCTGTTTTCCTGTTGGAGCGTGTCTTAGGACTTCTCCCCAGAATAGTCATATAGTCACTGTTTCCTATACTTCCGTAATCACTGCATAAACATGACTGAACCGCAAGCTTTCCTTTTAATGGGCAAATTCCAGGAGCTTACATGGTGTGATAAAGGTCACAGGCAGAATTTGGTATTAGTTTTAATTCTTAGGATGGTGTATTTTTGTTGTTAAAGAGATGCCTTACGAAAATGAGGTATGGCAATTTTGTGCATTTGTTAAACTCAGGTTTATTAAGAGCATATTAACACTAAGTATCTCTTAACACAAGTGTTAATCTTAGAACATGGTGTTGTTATAGAGGAATACTGAAAATGAATATTCTGATTCCCAATAAGAATAACTGTTCTTTATTAAAAGAAGGCTTTTCAATTCATAAAATACATTGCTAGGTACATAATTAAAACCTCCAATCTCTAGCTATGTGTTTTCTAAAAGGTGATTTTAAATCCTATTCTAGTTTTCTTTGGATATGAAGAAGTCAGGACCAAAGTCTCATTTTGACCTCTAAGTCCATATCAGTTGAATAGACAAAATGCTCAGAAAACTCTAAACCTGATTCTGCAGTTGCTTTGCAGCAACTGCTTCACAGGTATAGTGATAACCTGACCACAGACTAAAGGCTACAGTTTATACCTTTGGGAAAACTGGCTGTTCAGACAGAAGCTTTTCATTATGTTCTTGTCTTGTACTGATGGAAAACCAAAAGTAAACTAGACAGTACAATTACAGTAGCAGAGATACTCTACATTACAGTGACTACATGGTTACAGATGCTTACTTCAGTCTTCCTTCCTTGATCACATAGCCTAAAGGCTGAACAATATCATCCTTAGTAGTAGATTGATTATAAAGAGCAGGATTTGAAACAAGGGAGCCTGCTCTTCTGCTATCAACTGGTCCTGTAGATGGATCATTCACAGTACATTTGTTTTAAGGCATAAAGATATAAAACAGGAGGAAAAGTTTAGCTGACTTACCTCTTCACCAATTTATCCATTTTCTAGGTTTTCTACTGGGATGTTTTTAAAAGGAAAGGAATACATACAACTCACCTGTGGAACAAAGCATCTTCCTTACATACAGAATGTTGCCATTTTCTCTGTCGTCCACTATTACTGGGGAACAATTATCCACAATAATAACTTAAACATAAAACTTGCTCTTACATCAACATTTCTATTTACGTTTTCTGAAGCTGGCATGTGCTAATGAAACTAGCTATATCCATGAAAAAGGAAAACATGCATGGGGAAGCTATATGGTGAATAAAACAGGCTTATGCCGAAATCTGCTTCATCACCATGTTTCTTAAGTTCTGGAACAATGTCATTAATCATCTTGACTAATTTCCTCCCCTAGTATCTCAATCTAGTATTTTGTGCATCATAAACCATGCCACTTGTTTCTGTAGTACTTAAACACTGTCTAGTTTAATTTCACATTCATAATCATTTTCCTCTGTATTGCCAAGGTCTGGATTTGAGTAGCTGACTAATTAAAATATTGGTGTGTCAAGCCATCTGCATGCAAACCATTTTTTTTTTTTGCTTCTGTTCCCCATCTTTATCTAGCTTCTATGAAAAATATGAAAATATGGAAATGCAGAAGTCAACAGAGTATTGAACATGTGAGATTTTAGTGTCAGTTGTTGCTCTTGAAAATGAGGTAATAGATGCTCACAGACAGATTAGAAACTATTTCTGCCAGGACTTGATAGACCACACTGTAGAATTAGCTATGGAACACTGCTGCGATGGAAAGTAAAGATACTCCTATGTAAGATTCCAGTGGGAGTACTGGAGAATAATGGAATTACCCTTATCTGAAATAAATGTTATTGAATAAAATTGCCATTGCAATAAAACTGGAAGTTAAGTTTTTTTTTTTCTGAAGGTGAATAATTTTTGTTTAGCCATGAGATGAAGAGTTTGTTGCAAAGATCTGATGATTTTGGCTCTACCAAGTAAATGCTTAAAAACTTTTATTGATTTTATATAAACGAGATATGAATTTGAAAATGTTTTTTAAAATTTATTCTAGCTTTCTTTACACATGTACTTTTCCTCTGTTTTTCTGACTTTTTGTTAACATCACTCTTTACTGAAAGAGGAATGCTCAAAACAAAAAGTATGAAAATCTGACAATATTTTGCCTTGTTCTCCATTGCTTTGCATTGTTTCTATTTCAAAGTGTGAGGCACTTGTGATCTACCTGAAGTCACTGAGGAAGGAATTCTTGGCTCTGATGTTACAAAGGATTCAGTGTTTATATAAGCCTGACATATATTACTGTTTTATATATACCAGAGAGAATACCTCATTGGTTTTATATGACAAGTAGTTACGATAGAAATTCTGTGGCTGACACATGGAGAGAAAGCGATACCTTCACCTATTAAATATTTTTCAGCTTTGATCATACTCAAAAACTTTAGATATTTAAAGTTGTGTTAGTCATATATGTCTTCAGCTTTCTCAGAAACACAAATATCTTAGAGTGGAAGGGAACTCATAAAGCTATTTGGTTCAGTCTTCCCCTAACCCAGAGGTTATGAATATGAAATACAGATATGGATAAACAAAAAAATTGTCTTCCCCCCCCCCCAGGTTATTACCCTCTTTGAACATTGTTCTGTTATTCAGACCCTTAGTCCATCATCAGGGGATAATGGATGAAGGATAGGAGATGCGCATGAGGCAGAGCCTTGTTGAAAAGGGAGGAGTTATAAATAATTTATAACCTTTCTGTGCATTTCTGCCTGTTTATTTGCTATCCCCGTGTCCTTTGTTATTACCATATCAAATTAGAAAATTTGGCATGGAATATTCTGATCCAAGTATAATTGCAAAACTCAGCCAAAGCATATTAAGGTTTCTTTCAACTTTATGAAAACCTTTTTGTTTTAAAAAAAATTATTTACTATTCCCTATTGTTTGGAGACCTCCTGCACAAAGATCTACAATTACTAGCAATTAAGAAAATCAACAAAACTTTGAACTCAAATTTGTTTTTCCCTATTTTATTAACAGTTGCTCTTCTGATTGTGATATAATGAGACATATTATGGATGATTGAATTTTGAAACATAAAATGATTAAGTAATGAGATCATGTTCTAATAACTTTTAGAGTTACTAGGAAAATCTCATTGCTTAAATAATGCATCAGAGCATCAAGTTCAAGGACAGTGTTGTAAAATGCACACTTTGAAGTTAGTATAGAAAGGAAAAGGTTATTTTATTGTCTTTTATAATGTATTTGTTATTTCATCCCAATACTTATGTAGACATACATATTTAAAAATAGCTACTATTAACATAAAAATAACATCTAACATTTTCATGCATTAGTGTGCCTGCACTATGCTTAATTCATTAACAACCATTTCATTTCTTCTTCAGTATCAGCATCTCTATGTCTAAGAACAAATAAAAAATCAGAGTGGAAGAAATTAAGCTTATATTAAAGATGTGATTGAATCTTGGTACATTCTAGGTTGAAGTCCAGTTTACACCTGGCACTGCTTCAGTGAGACAGAAGTCTTCTGAAGTGAATAATCAGATTATGCTTGTTGCTTGATCTCATTTATTAGTTCATCTGCAATAGTTCACAATAGAAATGCATGACTTTTCTGTTTGGCATGGCACTTGTGATTTTCTATGCCTATCTCAGTGAATAATATAGAAGAAAATTCAGTAGAATAAAAAAAGCTGCTATCATTAAATGAAGACATAAAGAGTATATATAAAATTATATTAAGTATATGTAATATATATAAATAAAAAAGCTATATTTTTCCCCAAGAATTTAATTCAATATTACTGAAGAATAAGGGAAATTTTAGCAATTTATTTTATCAGATACTGTATCAGATGTATTGGATGTGCTAACCAGCACAATAGAATTCTACATGTATGGTTTGTCGTCAGTATGATAAAAACCCATACATTAAAAGCTGAAACTGAACTGAAGTATTAGTTATACCCATCTTCTATCTAATTGGTCTGGTAGGAGACTTTTGGAACTGTGATCATTTAATTACAGTATGCATATGGTCCCAAGAGGGACAATGTTACATTTAATGGGCTGCCTCAGTTGTGCTGTTTCACCATTTTTGCACTCTTAGCTTCGCAATATTTTTTTATGTATTATAGAGAAAGGTAGAGGCACATATACACATATATCTGGTTACAGTTGTGAGGTATTTGCCTCAAGGTGCAGTCTGTGTTGTTTACTAGCTGACTGTGTTGTTCTTGGTTATGTTTGCATGGAGAATCTACTTTTCATTTTAAATTTCTAACTCTGGATGCTTTCTGGCTTTGTATAACTTCTCAAAATGTATTTTAACAAGCTTTAGATTTTCATCTTTGTCTTTTAGTAAGTTTAGTGTTATGATTCATAGAAGTTAAGCAAACCCAATTTATTTATTGAGTAGGGTCACTGAATTATTCATTTCAAATATGTAAATAACTATTTCTATTCACAAACATGTTGAAGAACAGGGACCCCTGAGAATACATTTACTAAATATATGCATAAATACATGTATTTTATTGTGTGAGTGGGCTGGAAACCAGCAGGTAGGAGAACTCACTTTGTGAATGACAGTGGAAGTCACAGAATGCTCTTTGTGCCTCTTAATTGACTAAGTGACATTTTCTGTGCATGAGCATATTGTATAGTGGGTTGGTAATAATATCTTTCCAATATAGTATTAAAGTAATGGAATTAAATGGAATTTGCAAACATCTACTAGCTAAGAAACCTTTTTCAAATTGTGGTGGGTTGATCCTGGCTGGATACCAGATAACCATCAAAAGTGCTCAGTCACTCTCCTTCTCAGCTGGACAAGGGAGAAGAGTACAACGCAAGGCTCACGGGTCGAGATAAGGGTGTGGAAAGATTACTGACCAGTTACTGTCATAGGTAAAACAGACTTGACTTGGGGAAATTAGTTTTACATAAAGCAGATCAGATCTGAGTAGGGTAATGAGAAATAAAATCAAATCTTAAAACACCTTCCCCGTTCATTCTTCCCAGGCTCAACTTCACTCTCAGATTCTCTGCCTCTTCAAAAGCAGCACAGGGGGACAGGGAATGGGAGTTGTGGTCAGACCATCACACGTTGGCTCTGCTGCTTCTTCCTCCTTAGGGAAGGATTCCTCACACTCTTGCCCTGCTCCAGCTTGGGGTCACTCCCACAGGAAACAGTCCTTCATGAACTTATCTAATGTGAGTCTTTCCTATGGGCTTCAGTTCTTCACAAACTGCTCCAGCGTGGGTGCCCTGTGCAGCCCTTCTAGAACAGGCTGTTCCGGTGTGGATCCCCTGTGAGGTCACAAGTCCTGCACCAAACCTGCTCCAGCCTGGGCTCCTCTCTCCATGAGGCCACAGCTGCTGCCAGGAACCTGCTCCAGTGCAGGCTTCTCATGCGGTCACAGGCATGGGCACCCTGCTCTGGCATGGGATCCTCCTGGGACTGCAGGTGGGTATTTGCTCCAACATGGACCTCCCTGGGCTGCAGAGGCACAGCTGCTTCACCATGGGCTGCACCACATACTACAGGGGAATCTCTGATCGGGTGCCTGGAGCACCTCCACCCTCCTTCTGCACTGACCTTGGGGTCTGCAGGGCTGTTTCTCTGACATATTCTTGCTCCTCTCCCAGCTGCAGTTGTGCAGCAGTTTTTTTCCCCTTCTTAACCATGTTGTCCCAGAGGTGCAACCATCATTGCTAATGGGCTCAGCCTTGGTAAGTGGTGGGTTTGCCTTGGAGCCGTCTAGCATTGGCTCTTTAGGACACAGGCGAAGCTTCAAGCAGCCTCTCACAGAAACCACCCTTGGGCTCCCACCCTTTCCCCAAACCTTGCCATGCAAACCCAAACCAGCAGAAAATAAGCAGATCTGAGTTAAAGAATGTAAGTAGAAGATAAAGAAATTTGTATGTGAGCATGTGACTGTTTAGTATTTTGTGTTAGTTGAGGTATTCCTTTAGGGCTCAGTACACTTTTGAATGTTTTGTGTCAGTCCAGAAAACTAAGGTTATTTAAGGGTATGACTGCTGCTAATCACATCAACAGAACTAGTCATATTAGAAAATTAAATATGACATAAGGGTTTTTTTTCCCAGCAGGACCCAAAGAGCGACTTGAGCGACTGATGCTAGTTGAGGCCAATACATAACAGTGTCTGTCTCCCCATCCTCTCAGGATTCTTGCATTTTATAAACACATTCATAGAATGCAATGCTAATGCAACCAGAAAGCTTTTCATTTCTGCTGTGTCTACTAAGAATTCTGAATTTGCAGTTGATCTTTGGTGTGGAAGCAGGTCTCACTTTGAGCATCACTCCCCATAAGCCTGCTCAGCTGATCCAAAAGAGAAAAAGCAGTCTCCTTCCTCTCTGGATGTTTCATCTCTCCACATCTTGTCAAAAGAGGTTAAGGCACAAAGGCAAGAATACCCAGAAGAAGGGGTTAAATTGGAGTGCTTCTGGAGTTTGTTATGCTGAAGAGTGTGGAAAGGAGATTTTGTAAGGTATTTAATTTGGGGATGGCAAGTCTTGCTCTGGGGAATGAAAAAGGTTAAGAGATTCAACCTTCCTCAGGTTTTTTTCTTTTTCACATTTCCTTTCCAATGTCTTCTTGAAAATGTTCACTTTTTGAGCAACCATATTTTCTGCCAGGCAGTGTAAATCTGGTTGTTATTTTAGGTCCACCAGTGTAAATCAATGGGTCCAAAGAAGCTGATAGTTTCAGCAGTGCAGAACCCAAGTAGGTAAAGTCTGACTCTTAATTTTATGCATACAGGGCAAGACCTGCAGATGATACCTAATGGTTCAGCAATATTGACTTCAGTGAATGTCAAGAGTCCATAAACTCCTGAGTGAAATCAATGGAGCCATAGTAGGTTATTCACAGGGGATTTCACTCAGTGGGTTTAAATGTACTCAATAGCATTTTACTGCTCAATGTTTAAACTTCCAGTGTGAATTTATTATCAGATTTCTGCCTCATGCATTTTTCTGTAACACTTATAAATGAAGATGCAGTGTGGTTATTGCAGAGAAGGGGTTTATTTTCTGATGGTATGTGAACACTGGATCTGCAGTAGTATATTTCTGCAGATACTTGCTATCATTTCATTGACTGAAATCATATCTAGAGGAATTAAATACTGTTTATTTACATTCTCTATTTCTGATGGTATTGATTAGCAAATAAATCGTTGATTCTTGCCCCAGATATAAAATGAGTAAATACTGAAAATGGTCAGTATTTATTGCAGACTTCCTCCTCCACTTCTTCATTTTGGTCACTCAATTTTTTTAAACTGTTCCTGCTTTTTACTCTGCAGTGTAGAGTTCTATCTATCTATCTATCTATCTATCTATCTGTCTATCTATCTATCTATCTATCTATCCAATATATAGATCTAGATAGTATCCAGATCTATATGTTAGCTCCCACTTAATCTGTTCAATAGTTGCACGATTTTCTCCCCTTTTCACAATGTATTAGCTGTGGCAAAAATGGGTATTTATGATGTTCTTGACCACAGGCCTAACTGCAGCTGACTTTGTGTCTGGACTGCTGCTTGTAATCTTATAATGTGCCTAAAGCCTGATCTGCAATGTCACATGAGGTAAAGGTGGCTGCTGTTTCTATTTAATGCTGTGTTGCACCTGCAGCATATGTAACTATGATTTGTAAAGGACTTTCATAGCTCCTTATAGTTTCTAGGGGCAGCACAAAGTTTTGCTTCCAAGTTACAAAATCCTTTGTGGTGTGGTAAACTTTGCAGTCATTTCTGTCTAGAGCATTCACTCAGAAGCTGAAATCTGGATGCTTGAGCTAATAGTTTTTAGGTTTCTATGCCTGGTGGCTCATTGGAGGCCTCATCAGTAGAAACTACCTGATCCTGCTCTAAAGAGCTCTTAATGATCCTCACAATAACCTGAAACTTTGAGTTGTTTCAGTGAGGATTTTTTCTGGTTGGTTGGGAGTGAAGACAGGAAATATGCATCTGGTTTTAGTTTAATGTTGTGTCATTTTGTGTTTGACTCAAGACATGCACTTTCACCATTTCTATGATCCTAGTTACAGCAATGTTACCAGCCATATTTGTAGTCAATCAAGAAAAAACAATCATCAAGCGTGCTCAGCTTCTTGAATGATGGAAAATGAAGGCGGGAGCACCTTTAGGAACACACCAATATCACACATACTAGTGCAACAGCTGAATCAAGTAACAATTGGGGAAAGTACTGCATTTCAGGAATGACTGAGAGCCAGGATAGCTGAAATAAAGCACAGGTGGCCTAAACCGAACCAAAGAGTTCAGTAAAGAAACCAGTGCTGAACCAGACAGCGTTCACAGCAATTGCACTCATGTTGCGCCTTTGAAAGAAAAAGGGGTCACTCAATTTTATATGGTTTTTTTAATGCAATTCATCCTACATAAGCAATAAAGTAGTTCAGAAATGAGAAACCAGGACAAATGTGGTTAGATTTCCCTAAAACTAGAGGTGTATGTATGGAAAGGGTGTGCACATGCTTATGGTCCTGTGTCTGGTTATGTGCACATTTGTTGAATAGAATACCCATGATGCTGGGAAAAACACTTGCAAACAGAAAAACTAGAGAGCAGTGTTGCTAATTTTCTGTATTTAATATACAATACTTACTGCATTTGTATTCATTTTACATTTTTAGATAGAAGACGAATTTAGCTAGAAAGGTGAAGTCAACCTCAGGAAAGCAGTCTTAAATAAGAAACTAATTTGTTTTTTTTGCCTTTTTACTTTCCAGTAGTTGGGGAAAAACTAAACAGAACTTGACACCATGAACATTTTTATTATATTGATTTTCATTCTGAACCCTCAGCACCCAACAATAAATACACAACTTTGCTTTTCTTGCACTGCCAGCAGCAAAACGTTCAGTTCCAAAGGACTGTAATTCTGATATAATACAATATTGATAACCTTCTGTGTGCCTTAATTTAATTTGGCTGTATTGACACATGATTATTTTTGCAGTCGACCATCTTTACAAATGTGTAAAAGCGAAAAAGTATGTTATATGGTAAGGTGCATGCTCTGGTGAACTTCAATGCAGTCAACGTAAAATAGCCACAGCTTAGGGTGTTCTTAAAGCAGAAAGCCCCAAATGGTGCAACAGGGGACACGGAGCAGGCATGCCGTTAGCTCAAAGGGCGGCTGCATTTGAAAGCTTGCAAACGGAGCTCTAGAGCTTCTCAATGTGGCTACATGATTTCCCAGCCACTCTGTACAGCAGAAACACACTTTTCCCCAAGGCAGATACGGTAATCAGCAGCTGTGCAAGAAGAGGAGAGAGAGGCTGCAGGATTTCATGTACAGAAATGGTGCAAGGCTTTTGTATACCAGAGCCTGCACATTGTATCCCCTTGAGGGCATATTGGTGACCAAAAGGTAAACTAGCATATTTGAGTAACAATCCAAGAAGTTACTGTTACGTTTATCTGTACCTCTGTAGGTGATACTGTGTTTTCACATGTTGGTCATTTGAAAGCTGAATGCAAAGAATGTAAAGAACACTGAATAGTAACTATTAAGCACATAATAATAATAATAATAATAATTATAATAATAATAATAATAAAAGATGCACCTTTAAAAGAAACAGTAACACACGCACCTTTTCATGTTTGTACCCTGATTAAAAGAACACCATGAAGTTCAAGTATGAAGTGATACAGTGAAATCATGTCCTGTGAGTAGGTATCTATGGTAGTCTAGGTAGTACAGTTTGCGTCGTAGGTAACTTTCCACCTTGCAAAATAAAATCCTACTAGATGTGTAGGTAAAGTGACTTGAAAGGCTAAAACTCGGCATGCCAGCTGTTCAGCTGGTGTAAGCTGATAGAACACTGTAGAAGTCAACAGGACTGTGCTGATTTTCATCAGCTGATTCTATGCCCTAAGGTGAATGAAACAAAAGGTATATTCAAAACTGCTTTGCACGTTTGCCTTGAATTACCAAACCCTAGACACCCCCAGAGCAAATCCTCTTTTATTACAAAGAAAAAAAAAAGAGGGAAGAAAAAGAGAAAAAAATAAAGCCAAACAGCATCAGAAGCTGTTTTAACTTTCCACATGTTTATTATGTTCTTTGTTATGTAAAATCATACCAAGAAACAAAGGTACCAAGATGGACTTTGTTTGCTGATGGATGTTGGTCTGATGTAACATGAATGAAGTTACTCTAGATGTGTCTTAGAAGCTGTCCTCACTGTCCATGGTATTCTGTAAACCTGAAACCCCATGTTTTTATTTTCCTTTGAGAATGTAACTTTTCTTGCAGATTCTGAAACCAGTGTCCCGTGAGAGTTACGAACAGGCTTGACTTTCTACATGTCTTCTGTTAACTTCAGTGGAACATGTAAAGTAGGCACAAACGGAGTGTCTGGAGCAGTAAGAATTGAATCTTATTTCTGATACATTTCTGTACCAGCATCACGCTATTCTCCACATGTCTCAATGCCACTAAGAAGTGCACTTCTGAACTCTTGTATAAAGAAGTAATGAATAGAAATGTTGAGAGAAATAATGTTACTAGAGTTAAGATTTTTATCACACATTACCATTTATATAGTATTCCTGCTGATTTACTAAGCTTAAGTATTTTTATATAGACCTGAGCTGCCTGGCACTGAAATTTGTAGACTTACAAGGTCAAATTCTTGGCTGAATGTAACTGCAGTCAGTGGAGTTACAACAGAAGTAAATTAGGCTAGATAATTTGAAATATTTGGAAACCCCAATCTGGTTTTATGCACAAAGAAAAATACCTAAATTTGCTGCCTTTATGCTTTTGTTTAGCAAACAATCTGACTTACAGCCCAGATGGGCAACTTTACTGCTGCAAATAAAACCTTCTTCAGTTACAAGATGCCACAGAAACTTAGCCCCTGGCTTAAGCGTCTGGGATCACCAGATACCTGCTGGACCTGCTACAAACAAAATGAAGCCAAAGGCAGCCTATGTGATGTGTTCTAACTTTATTTTCTCAGACAACATTCCCCCGCTATGTGTAAGATCAGCTCTACAACAGCATTTCAAAATAATCTGCTTATTCCTTTACATCCTTAAACAAACAAAAATACCCTAAAGCATAAAACATACTACATCTGAACACACATACTACCCTAGCTGCAAAACTCAATGTACAGTACGAAGCTTGTTTATATTGTTTTTGACTGATCTAGCTTTCTGCCTTTCTATGAAACTAGCTTAGCTTCAACAACCAATATGTATACTAGATGCAAATAAACAACAAAGCAGCAAGACTCAACACATTTTTTGGCAACTACCCTTTCACAGGACTAGTGTGTTTTCATCAGAAATAATATACTGAATGATAATAGCAATAATTTAGGTTAATGTCAGATAACTTGCAGATAAATGTGTCCACATCTTTGATAAACACTGACCCCATTTACTGGTGTCTCGGCGCTGTTATTAACCATGTGTCTTCACAACTACAGTCAATTGCTAAAGGAAAGCCTTTTTCTGCAAATACCTTCTTGTGAGCAACTATACTCCCGTGAGCAACCCCGTTGGGACTGCTCAGGCGAGGCACAGTATTCATGTGTTTGCATTCTTAGGCCTTCAGGACGGGGAGGATCAAGCTAGTGAGGAAATACAAATACACACCGTTACACTGAAAGTAGAAGACAGACATACAGATGAAAGCACCCTGTGATGCTTTCGAGAGTTATAATATAAATGCTATTTCCCAAGTATAGAGCCCAACTTCTAAGACATCATTTTGAGGGTATATTTTTTCTTTAACTAGAGCATTCAAAGACATTATACTTTTAAAGCTGTTCAAAGTAATGCGGCTAAATATTACATTAAAAATAAAACTGATGAGATTCAGTGGCAGACACAGACCACTTAAACGAATTGGAATGAAACGGACCATAAATACATTAATCTGAATGCTTGAAAGGAATTTACAAGGAAATTAAAGACTAAAAGAAAAGAAGAAATGGGTGCCCGTGGGCTTGGTTTCAGTGCCAAAATCATACAGCTTTGTGTAGAAAACAGATTCTATCAGAAAAGGAAACATCATCTTTACATTTTCTCTATCTTCAGTACTCTAAAATGTGTTTCTCACCTTAACAGAAGTAACTGCTTTACCTGTGAAAGGTGCCTGTCTAAGAGGACTTGAGACTCATTCTTTACTGAGAAGCTCTGCCATAATGGAAACTTCTTATGCCTACACTGCCATGACTCTAGGTGGGCTGTAGGAGGGGAGTTCAGTCTCCAGAAAAAGATTCCGAACACTGCGGAGAATGACAGCAAGGTTATTTGACAGTGCTGAAGGAAGGTGTCATGGATACTGAATTCTGTTTGTTGGAATCTAAACAGGGAAACTGATTCACTTAATACTGACCACCAGAGAGCAATCAGAACTTTCAGACAGTGCTGGCCTGCTCTGGTTTTGAAGCTGGTAAACTAGAGTAATGCTTTTCTATTTAACTTCGTATGTGCAATAGGAAGGAGAAAAGTGGTGGTGGAAGTGAAATAAAACAAAGCGAAGCAGAACAAAGCTGGAAAACCACTGGTATGCCAGACATCTACCAAGAAAAAGATCGATCTAATCTTTGCAGTCTTTTCAGCCTGTAATCTCAGGACACTGCAGGCCTTCTGTCAAGTTATGACAGGCAACTTCAAAATAAGTAAGTTCAAAATGCGCATGTCAATCAGTACTTCCAGCTGAGCACATCCACACTGAGCTTCCATAAGCTACCTTGTACAGCCTCACATCCACAAACTTCTTGCCAGCATCCAATTCCTGATGTGCTTTTTTGTTGTAGTTGCAAGCCACGGTTACAGCCACCTTTGTTGCAAGACAAAGTCCCTGCAAGAAATCTTGATGGGTTTTGTGTCTTGTGGGAAAGAGATTGAGAACCATGGTCAGATTCACAGTCACCCTTCTTGTGTAGTGAGAGAGCCTTCTTAAGGAAGTTCTTAGAAATGCAAAAAAGCTGACTGTCAGAAACAGTCAGGATCCTGGAAAGACTTTTCCTTGGGAGAATATGCTGGGGGTTAAGGTCCATTTGTGCCTACTACTTGTGGCAGGCTCTTTACTCAAAGCTGCCGTAGAAAAAGCCAAATGAATGAGTGTGGTTGCCTACATGTGCCCAAGTTAGTTTGAGAGCTGGGGACCTTCATAGAAGAACTGTTTTGTAGTTGCTCTGCCTCATACTTCCTGGGAACAGTGATTTTGGGGAAGGAAATGGGAGGGTAAGCAGTAGGAGATTTGCCTCTGTTAAAAAACTTCGGTGTAACAGAAGCACCACTGGCTGCTCTTGTAAATATGTACATCACAGACAGATATCCAGGGATTGTCTGTACTTAGTAAGTAATCTTTTGAGATAATCTTCTGAATCAAAAAATGTTCTGGCTGATCAAGCACATTATGTTCAGTCCAGTCTATTCTAGCACATCTCTTTGCCTGAACCATAGTAAAAGTAGCACAGTTTCCCATATTGTACTGTAGTATTTCCCAGCTCCAAAAGACAAGCTAAGGAAAATTACAGTACAAGTCATTGCCTGACTGCAGACTCAAAGGGGCTGCAGAATCACAAGATAGTAATTTAAAAGCTCACAGCTTCTTAAGGAACTCTGGAAGTACCAGCAGGATCAGACACAAATGATAGGTAACTGTCACTGCAGTGAGAGGAAGCAGGATGTTGAAGGACTGTTGAGTAGACAAACCCAGGGCTTCTTTCATAGTGTCACAGTAGGATGATGTGGGATAAGGAAAGGACAGCTCGAGTCTCTGGGTGATCTATCACTGTATGTATTTAACAAATGCCAGAGAACTACAGTATAGAATTAAGAGGTTTCCCATTCCTGAAACTGAAATTTGTCCCTGTGCCAAGCTCAGCTGCTCACACTTAGTGGAAGGACCAAAATTAGCTGCTCTACACCAACATAGCCAGCCACTCCCACACATGGACTAAACACAACAAAATGCCATACAGGCCTTATTTTCTACGGGTTTTGGAGGTGGCATAGCAATAGTTAAGGGTAGCTGTCAGGTTGGCAGAGCAGCTCAGGAAGTTCCATTCCTGCTGTACAACCTGCAGAAAGACTTTCTGTAGCAGAGGGTCCTGCAGTATTAGTTACACTGGGTGCTGGACAAACTTGCTAGGCTCTCAGACTTGCTCCTGTAAGATGGTGAACCACCTGCACAGCAAAACCTGCATTCAGATCATCTTATCAAACTCCAAGTGCTCAAAACCATGCTGTTCTGCATTGCCAAAGGGTTTTCATTTTGTGACAGGAGTCAGCTTGCAATGCATGACAATACTGCACACTAATGGACACAGTTAGTGACCCCCCTGCGTTAGAGCTGTGTCCCTTCCACATCTGCATCTGAGATACAGGCAGTGCCTGTGTGGCCAATTTAACCTGCTCTCAAGCTGTCTCATAAGACTTTTATTTCAATATCTACACAGAAAAACCTCTAGCTTCCTCCAATTGTGAGTTAAAAAATAGAGCTGTTGCTATGCTGAAAAACTGCACTGGAGCTCATGACTTGAGTTGGCATAATAAGTATCTGGAACTAAAATCTCATGCAAGAGTCTTGCTTTATCATCTGATGCTTATGAAAGTGAATGACAAGTGAATGAAAGCGAATGACAGAACAAAAGATGTGGAAAGAAAAGTCTTCCCCCTACACTTATACATCACTTTTCCACATACTTAAATTCACTTGCCAAAATTGTCCTGAACTCTCCTAATCTCTGCTCCTTTTCCTATCTTTGCAGCACTTGACGATTTTCCTCCATCATCTAGCTACTCCAAATTGATCCTAACATTCAAGAACTGGTTTTCCTTTCAAAACTTTCTTCATTAAAAAAAGCAAAAGCAAAAGCAAAGCTGAGGATTGTATAACACGACATCCATAAGAAATATGGAATTCCAGGAAAGGCCGCATGCTGTAGAACATTAATGGCAAACTCTTCAGGAAGGAAGCTGGCAGTCTGTGACAATCCATTTGCCATTCAGTGGCAGAGACAGTGCTCTTTGGCTGGGTTTAACATGAGCATGTAAATGGGAGCAAGTATCCATGTAAGGACTAGAAAATGTGTCTGGCACGTGGATGGTTTAAGGTATAGAAAGCTAAATAGTGTGGATGTAAACATAGCTCACTCGAAAACAGACAGTGAGCTCAAGAGCTTTACAGCAACGTAAATCACAAGTTAAACACTACCTGTTCTCCCCTCTCCTTTCAGTCAAATAACGCAAGTCCCATTAGTGCAAATGAACATTAAAATGATAGTTAGAATAAATTCATACTTGGATGCTTTTCTTCCATAAAACCCTATCAACTTCGCAGGGTCAGTGAAAAAGTACCAGTTCCAATGCGTATTTAATATACATTGTCTGTACTTCCATTTTTTTCGCATTACAAATAGGCTCCTTTTCACTTATCCCAACAATATTTTCCCAATAGTTCCTTAAAATCTCCTTATTAATCTTTACTGTCAGGTGTTCGTTCGCTTGCTTTATTGAAAAGAATGCAGTGTTGTTTCTCTGATCTTTTTTTGGAAACAAAAAAACTACCCTACCACAATCACCCCGTTTCAAAATACCCACAGCAGAATCTCTTCTTCCTTTCTCTAGCCATGCAAAAGCCTCACTGACAACAGGCTGGATGAAGCCTACCAATATATTCTAACACAGATGAAACATTTCATCTGAAGGAAAAAAATGGCTTATGGTTATGGAGTTTTGGCTTATCTGAGCTGCTTTGCACAGTCTTTCAATGAAGGCTGGAAATCTGAATATTGCAGAAGCTCTCATAGGGCTTTATTTAAGTCAAGGCATATTTTCCACTAACTTTACTTGCAGCAACCTTGGGCTTTTCTGCCCAGAAACTAGAAGGCTCATCTAAGCATGGTGCTGGCTGATTTCAGCTTCTGATGAACACATGAAGATCTGATGGTATCTACTTGGCTTTGCAGAATCCTTTTTTAAGCACAAGCTCCTGTTTGATTCAGTTCTGTCTGGGTGCCTATCACTGTCTGGATTAAAAACATAGACATAATTTTTCAGGAATATTTTAAATGGAAAAATACATCAGTTTCAGAATTTCGACTGTTACAGCCAAAAGAATGATTTTCAGCTGGTTTCTGTGCGAACCTAATGAGCGCTTTACAATTATTATCTGTGCACACTACTCCTAAGTGGGGTTTATGGTTCTTATTTTGTATTTATATTGCATATCAGTATGCAGCATTTGCTAAGCTTAAAACTAAAGGGAAGAAATAACACTTGGCAAAAGCATATTTGTCAGTTTGTATGTGCACATCTTTCATCTTTTAATGGCCTAGTTAGCTTAAATCCATAAGAAAGCTTCTTACTGTTTTACATAAATTACTGGGAGTTGATAGTTACAGAGTCTGATCCAGAAACTAGAATTGTACTACAGCCATTATCTAACAATTTGACAACCAAAGAGATAAAATAAATAGCTCACAAATAAAACTTCTATTTAAGCTGTACAGTCTGTTAGACTGTTAAAACTGTCATCATGTTTTTGCACACCTGAACTGTACTTGAACAAAGAATTTGGGTATGAAAACGGAACTTGGAAGGTTAAACATGTAAAATCCCACTGACTTTTTTTGAGATTGTTTCTGATTTTTTTCCTTCATGGAAAGTAATCTGTATAGTCTGATAGAAGAAAGAAGATAGAAGCAGAAGAGATAGTTTATAGACAGTTACTGAAGGTTTCAGTATAGAACATGTTACTATTCTCTGTGAAAGTAAAAATACATTTCCTCATCTTTCCCACACAACTGAAGCTTGGAAAAATGTTTTTTTCTACTATACTAATCTCAAGAAAATAATCATTTACACATTAGGAGAAGTGTGAAATCTGTTAACATCAAAAAAGATCTTGGTATTTAGAAGCAGTTTTGTAGCAATGAAATAAATACATTAGGTTCCTAAGCTTGTGTTCAATTCAAGCTTCAAGCATAACACAGCAATCTCACTCTAATAGCCTAGAATCTTCTAATTCACATTGTATATAAAAATCAATCTATTCCTGAAACTACTGTATACGAAAAAATACTAGCAAAGTGGTTCTATAAAACAGAGTTCTTAGGATAAAATTCCTCCTTATTCAACTGTGTCTTATACATGGAACATAATTAATTTATGTGGCCTTTTAAACCAACCTGTGTGGTTTATGATTCATATACCTATTTGACAACTGATGTGTTTTCAGTTGTGAGTCTGATAAGTGCTCCAAATTGGTTGGTTAAAAGACCAAACCAGCATGATTTCTTTTTATTTTCCATATTAAAGTTGACCTAATACTTAACAGCAGACAGAATTGTACATATAATAAAACATGCTTCTCAAAGACAGTGAGTGAACCTGCGAAAAGTACTATGACACAGTATTTTCTTCTTACTCACCAAAACAACCATCGAGCGTAAAAACCACATGAGAGCTACTTACAATGCTGGGTACCACCCCCGATGCAGAAGATGCTCAAATACTACAACTTACTGATTCATTTCATGTAAAAGGCTCTGTATGCATAGCACCAAATTTCAGTATTTTGCAAACATTTTGTCCCCTTTTTTTGGTGTGTTTTAGGACAGAAACAACAAAGAAAAGTACTCTAACATCTACCATTGTGGACTAACAGCTTGAAAAAACCCTGGAGTGTGGGCGCAGCCAACACAGAAATAGGCAGACCCTATTTGTAGGATTATACTTGGCGCACAGAAAGCAACACAGATGTATGCAGAACTAAGGGTAAGCAAAGAGGTGAACACAAAGAGTCTTTCTAAATTGTCGGTTCTGGACTAAATTGAAGCAACACTTGGTAATATGCTGATACTGGGTATCTATGGAAAACTTGGAAGAACTTTTTTGTATATAGCACCTGTAAGTGTCACTGAAATCTGTTTCCATAAGGAAGTTGAGCAAAGAACTAAAAAACCAGAATGAGCATGGAGACAGGGTGAAGAGAGGAAAGGGCTGCTTCAGATGTACTGCAATTAGCACTTCACTAGCTGGCTTTGGTGATTTTTTTTCCCTTGGCTACTGAGTTTGTTTTTCCTGCATAATTATGTAGTAGAGATAAAAAAGAAACAAGGTTGGTGGGAAGTAGAAGTCACTCCTTCCATTACTAAGAACACCCTGTTCTCTGCTGAGGAGAGCACAGTGCCTGGTTGTGGGTGCTCTAGAAGCTAAACATCTGTACTTATTTTTATGTATCTTTTGTTAGTCAGTGGTTTTTAGCTGCTGTTGAACTGCTCCTGTAGAACACATACAGGCATAGTTATTGCTACGAAGAATTGCACTCCGAAGTCTTATTTAAAGGATGCATGAAGAGTTTGCACCACAGTCTGGAATGTGTGTCCAGAAACACTTTCTTTTTCACTGACACAATTCCAACATACTACACATGGCAGTAATGAGCAAAGGCACACAAATACTAAGGCTATACCAGTAAAATAAAAGGAGCAAGGGCACATGCTCAAGCACAGTCCCACAGTTGTATGTACTGTCTAATTATGAGCATGATTCTTGCCATGATTTTAGCCAGTGCCAGTCAGCACTTTGCCCAGCCAGAGAATAGGCTTTCTGCGTTCACTAGTGTAAATGAAACCCCATTGTTTGGCAGGGAAGACTGGAATATGAGCAAGCCTATGGCATGTCAAATAGAATTTCTTCCTAGGGAGATTTTCAAAAGGAAGTCAATTGAAAAGTTATTGGTCCTTGGAAGGTAGCAATGGTCCTGTCAGATAAATCTTTTCCCTAAACCTGACAAGACAGAATTTAGGTTTCTTGTTTTTTTTTTGTTCCTGCCATTCCCACTGGATATCCCAGGATATGATCATTAACGCAGCCCTTCTCAAGCTGTTCTCCCAAATACCCCTCACTTATAACCTTATCCTGTATTAGACAACATACAGCACCATGTTACAGAAGCTCTGCCAGTGATTCCATAAGCCAGCTCCTGCTTTTCTCTGCAGCTCTCCGAGCTCTTCTTCTGATACTACTGATTGGGAAGTACTCCTCCAGTAGTTAAGTTCCTTGTGATTTCTACATTCTCATTAGTCTTGGGGCCTACATTAACCTTGGCTTAAAATGATCTCTTCCCTTTGTAGAACAGATGCACACCTCTACCTGAGAGTTTTGAGCCTAAAGTGAAAATGCCCTCTCCTCCCCTACATTTTCATCTATGTTAGTTGTTGGAGACTTCTGGGGGAGTTCCCTGACAGTTGCTGGAAAGCTGCACCAGCTGAATGCCCTGATAAAGTATGTATGATAGCCTGAAGCTAGGTAAAACGTGGAATGTTTTTCAAGAGGCCAAACTGTGTCAAAAATGCTCTTGTTTGTTACTGTCACAAGATTCTCCTGAACTCTGGCTCTGTTTGTTGCTGCAGTTAGTGTTTAAAAATGGGTAACAAAAATTTCACTCTGGCCCATCCTTTTCTATGATTGTTAAAACCTACTCACACTCAGGTCCATTGACACATGGAGGAATAGGGCTGGGGTAACACCAGGGCAGTGAGTTCACAGTTACCCTTCTATGGAGGAACAGAGAAAATGAGAGAGGCAAGGCCAAGATTAGAAGGTTAGCTGCCATGACCGCTCCCTGGCCTTCAGCTTGCTGCTCGTAGAGCTTCCAAAATCCTTGTCTTTTGCATCTGCAGTATCTCTGTGTGCAGATGCCTTGTGCATGCTCTTGCCAGGCCTAATTTGCAACTTGCCTGTTCATGCTAGTAGGTTTTGCATAGGCATCATCCTGGGCATGAAGAAAAGCACAGGCCACTGCATGCATGCAAGTGGTCCTTTTAAAATCTGGCTTATTTAAAAGAGACCTAATTTAACCATATGTCTCATACTTACATGTCTAACAATAAGGAAAAGCTTTATCCAAGAGACAGGTAAGTTCTACTTACTATGCTAGCAATGGACCATCTCCCAGACAGAGTTAACAGTGAAGTTTGCCACAACAGCCAGTCTATCACAGGACTGAGACGCCTGCAATGGGGATGGCTACAAGTTCTCATGCCACAGCTGGAAAAAACTATATTGCTCAACTCACTGCTGAGCACCTGCTTCCGCCAAGCACAAATGAGGATATAATGCTGGCTTACTAGCTAGACAACATAAAATAAGAGATGAGGAAGAGAGAAGCCTAAGGGACTCTGACAGGAGTAAGCAAAGCTAGCTGCCTCACTTATCATCACTTGTACTGCAATTGTGTATATTTATGGTTTTGTGGTAAGGGCTAACTCGTTGGACCAATATTTTCCCCCAAGTCATATCCAGGTAAATGAATGAAAGTCATGCTAGGGAACAGCTTTTATGGATTTAAAATATTTCTTTTTCTCCAGTACAGTATTAAAAAAATAAAAACTTTTTAAAATACTGAAAATATATTTTAGTTAAGGTAAAAATACTAAATATAAAATTTTAATGTAATATTTAAAATAACTGTGCTATAAAGGCATGTGAATTGCTTAGTTATTTTGACATTCAATAATGGCACATTAACCCTAGTGGAGAAGCATGTGCCAGTATACCCACATGGTGGTTTAGGAGAGAAGCTCATGCATTTCTGCATAGAAAACAAATCTGCTTAATAAATGACATCTGAGGGATTTTGAGACAGTAATATTCATGCACTTATAATGCATGGGTGGGTGTTGCAGGTAAGGCAGCGCAGTAGACAGCATTCAATTCTGCACAAATACGTATCTGTGCTTATTACAGGTACAGGATTCTCTGCTTCTGAATTGCAATTTCTTTCTATTTTCCTTTTTGGCTGATGATCAGAATAGGTTGAAGGTGAAAATCTGCATTGATTTTCATTAGCTGTGCTCATGTCTTTGAGCTGCATAAGAAAAACTGGAATGAGATAAAGCGAATGTGCTTGCAGCTGTTTCCAGGGGGGGGATGATGGGTTAGACCAAGGGCTAGAATGTGCCTGGATTTCAACACAAACCGACCATTTGGAAACCGAAAAAGTCTTTAAGAACAGGACTCTAGAGGATTTTTAGAGCACTTGTTTTTTGCAACATGCACACAAATGTAGCTAGATAGTAACCTGTTTGTGTGTGAAAAACACCTAAAAGTTGAGACATGTATTATGATGACCATCATCACTGTTATTTTGATAGAGCAATGAAATGATAAAATAATCCATCCAAGTTTTCAAGTGGGGAAGCACCTGCACATAACCCTATGAATGAACAGTAACTGGATGTATTAATGCACCTATCAGTTAACTGCAGGTTGCAGAGATCTGATATTTCAATGCCATTCTTTAAATACCACTGTGCGAGATCACATAATAATAGTTTAAAAAGTACCAAATCATGCTTCAGCAGCTAGAGAGAGAGATTGCATCATGTTTTGGCAGTGACTCGATCATCCTACTCCACACTGGCAGCATTCGATATTAAAGGGATAAAATGGCAGCAAAACTGGTCAGCAGCTTCTCTTTGTCTGGAGTCTTCCCAGGTAGATAAACAAAACAAAACCAAAACAAACATAAAGCTGCAATGGGAGCAGGTCAAAGCACTGGCCCTTGCGTTGATCTGATGAAAGTAAACTAGATTGATTTTCTTGGATAAGCATATCACAGTCCCCAAATAAATGATAAGTGCATGAAACCTCCAAATAATGATCTTCGCTAGAACAGTTTTGTGGCTTGTATGGGACAGTGGCCTTGTCAGCTACGCATCTTGTTCATTAATGGTTCATCTTCAGTCAGCATTATGATGCATTCACCTCACTAGAGTTTTGGCTGGATGACATGTGAGAGTCCAGATTCTCCTTGCATTTCTCCAGGTCATGGAAATACGGGTGAGAGAGGGCAACATAGGCAGATATTCTCTTGGTTGGGTTGAATGCTAAGCATTTCTGTAAACATGAAAAGAAGTTGGTTTTAACTAAATTGTACACTTAACAGGGCTAACATTGCATATATACATTGATGAATGCCACCTTCAATTTATGATCAGTATGAGACACAACAGGGTCTCATTATAGGCTGTACGTTAACATTACCATTCACATTAAAGCAAGCAGTGGTGGCACAGTGTATGAATATGGCTTCCCCAAAGCTAACAGAAAATAACAGGTTAGAAAATTCATCATTTTGGAAATTCCAGAATTCAGGATTTCTTGAATTCACATGCATAGAACACCTGTCTCACAGGGAGCAGCTATTCATGAACAACATTTGCATCCCTCAGTGTTCAATGTACTGTTCTTTTGTGGTTATACAAACACAGATGGCATCGTAACGTTCATTCCTTGGCTCAGTATGTCTATAGGCATTGGGTCTTTGACTTTGTAGCCTCTGTATGCTAATATCTTGTGTTTAGTTTCTACCTCTTCTTCCTATGTACTTTGCTTGCTGTCTTTCCAGATCCTTATCCCAGCCTCTGCCCAGCCAGCACTGAAATCTCTCCTTGTGTGGCCTTGTGTTTTATACCTTGTTCTATTCTTTATCTTCATTCACCTCCAGATGGTATATCCCCCATTATTCCTTATCTAAGCAGTTCCTACTCCTACTTTATTTTCTTGTATCATAATTTCTGTCATTAACTTCTGAAATTTAATTCAGTGACTTCCAGTCCTACTCTCCCCTTTCTTCTATGGCTGGCTCCCAGTTCCCATGTCTTTGCCTAACCCTTCCCACTTTACCTTCCACACATAGATACTTGTCTTTTTCCTTCCTCCCGTCATGTCTCACACTCACTGAGTGCTCTGCCATATTTATTCCTTGTTGTTCTCAGAATCTATTTCTTGTCCCATGTCTAAGCTTCACTTTTCAGGCTGCAAGAACAACAGATGTGCTTCTTCTGTCATTTCAAGTGCCCAGATGTAGCCCAGCATTTGTTCCAGAGAACAAATTCAGCTAGATTTGAACAGCACAGCAAAATGCAAACTGAGGCAAAGCCATTCCCTATATTCCATCACAAGCCTGAACTTCAGGGCTGGGGTTTATAACATATCTATAAAGATTACAGAAACACTTTAATTGAATTCAGTGTTACCAGTTGTGCCAGCACAATCCATTTGCTTCTGTTCAATCCTGCCATTTATAAGAGGCAACAGCTGCAGAATTCCAAATCCCAAGTTTTCAGCAATCACTAGAATCCATGCAGCTGTAATCTACCTCTACGGCTTACTTTCTGCTTTATACTGGGTCCACTAAACCATGCAAAATGGCAGATCATTTTTTGCACTCAGGTCAATCTTACACTATGAGAATGGCTGAATCAGTAGCACAACTGTGTTCAGTAATGAGGATATGAGCATAAGCTTTAAAGGCAAGTCAAGCAGGCACTTCCTTGACACACTTTTCTAGTCTCTAACTGTTCTCACCTCTGACACCTCTTGAGCGTTTTTGTGCTGATGTTTCACAGCTTTACATGAATTTGTCTACCTAATTTTGAGCTTTTAATAACTTCACTAAAAGGAAACATAAACGTTTCGTGGCACACTAACGTGTGCAATGGGAGCTATCAGTCATGCGTCCTGGAGAACAACAAACAGCAACTCACAAGAAGCAAGTCTTTGCCCAGTTCATCAATATCTGGCACAAATTTTTCAATAGGTTGTGCGGGTCTGGAAGTGAAAGCATTTCTTGGAAGGGCAACATCACTGGGCCAGTCTTCTTCTTCTGGGAGTCCAATTACACTGTGAAAGGGAAAACATCATGTCAGGTCTGAACATTTTATACCCTCTCCCCTTTATATTGATTATACTGAGTGGCAGTTTATAAGTCTTCTTGTTTAAATGAGATTAATCATACAAGCAGTAGCCTGATCTCTGCGCACAGAGGCTAAGTTCTCTGTGTGTTTGGTAGAAATCACTCTCTGGCCAGCACCATTTTCTGGCCTACATCTCAGTTTTCTGTGCCTTTTAGTTGAGAATGGGCTGAGTGCTTTGGAAGAAAGTTGCTCAGCTCTTGACTGGATGGTGCAACATATGTCGCTCCAGGATGATTAAAAGCAGTAAGTTTCAAAGGGGAATTGTATGCAAGGATCTTTATTCACAAGAATAGAGACTGAGAGAAGAGTGTGGGTCAAGATGAGGGTAAGGCAATAAAAGGGATGTTTCATAATGCTTCAAAGCTATGTGCAGTAATTGTTGACCACATTTAAACAATTTATTTGCTTCACAATACAGGTTTTAAAGTCTCAACTCTGAAGGGGCACAGGACTTGAGTGTCTTTATGGTTTTTGTTGCTTTTTTACTTGGTACTTTAGTTTTTCTTTACCCATTTAAAAGAGTATTTTAATTTATTTTTATCATTTCTTTATACTTTAAAATTTAGAAGATATTTATACTTGTTAGTTAATCATGCTAAGGTTTAAAAAACAAGTAAACAAAATAATAGGTAAACGTCCAATGATGGATCATGTATGTCTCACAGATTTTGTGTTTTAGTCTGATGCTAATATCGGTGGTGTTGAAACAGCAGTTTCTGAAGGAAATTCTGGACAAGAGCATGCATGACTTGTCAGGCTTCAGGAAAAATCATTCTTTACAGCCTGTAAAACAGAGATTTTTAGTGGAAAGGCTGACAGAATAGGACACGAAGGAACACAAAAAGCATCACTAATTACTTGGGTCCGCGCTAAACCAAATGCCGCTAGGGAGCAGCATTGACCTTCGTGTAGGTGAGGTTGGTAATGCGACTAGGCTATTTACAGCAGCATTTTAATGTAAATCATAGGTTACCTCAGTGAGCTCAGTGGAACTCCGCATCTACCTACATGGCTTTTAGATTGTAATTTCGCTCACTGGAAGTGCCTCCAAAACCTAGTATGTTCTCAAGACAACAGCATGGCTTAGAAGGGCAAAACTATTCTATGATTCTATGAAAATGTCAGGACAATGCAATTTTCTCACAGCTTTTGGGAAAAGATAAGTTAAATCTGTATAAAAAATGGAGTTCTTCTTTTATCACCACAGGTATAGTGGGGTATCAGCAATTCCCTTGGCCATGGTGGTTAAAGCTATGTAATTATCTATTTGAGGGTCTGGACCTGTATTAAATATAATGCAAAGAGCACTGTAGGATGATATGGGAGTTAAATGTTTTAAATAACGATGAAGTCTCAGCTGCCATTCAAATGTGTTTGGTTAGTCCCAGATTTTTTAACATTTGCATGAGAGATCATAGACAGGGCAGAGTAAGCACAGGCAAAGCTAACAAAAAGAAACAAGGAGGCCGACTGTTGGACAGGTAGGGGGGACAAGACCAAGAGTGGAAAGGAGAGACATTTTCAGTTATATACTCTTGTAGCACTAAAAACTCTAATGATGAATGTCAGAGTAGGTGCCCTCACTCTGGTTCAATGGCACTACCGTTTCAGTGACTAAGTTTGTGAGCATCTGGGATGAGTTTCACCTCCTGCCAAGGTTTCAGGCCTGGTTCAGGTCTTGAGAAAAGCCAAGTACTTTCCACTCCTATTGATCACAATAGAAGACAACTCTGCTCAAACCATTGCAGCATTTAGCCTGAAATCTGTGAGGATACCCCACACTGTGATGGTGACCTGGAAAAGCAGGAAAATGTTTTGGGCTGCCTCTGAGGGATTTACCCTCATGTACGGTGGAACTTTACCTGATGCAAATTGGAAGGTACTGGTAAAGCAAAGGTAGACCATAGCCCCATTATCTGAAAGAATGCAACAGTCCAGATTACACAAAAATCCCGAAACTACTTTCTGTCCAAATCAGTCTGCAGAATGAGTCACTACTGTAGAAAGAAACAACCCTCCCACAAGAAGAGCTATGCCTAACTGTAGGGGGTTCTCCAGCTGTGAAAACACAACATAAATATTATTTAACATAAGCCCCTCAGAATGCAAGAAAGAAACTTTGGAACTATTTAAGGAGAATTACACAAAAGAAGGAAAACCAAAGTTTAAGTAGATGTGTATTAAGGAATCTCTTCTAAAATAAGCACAGCATTTTCTTTTCTTGATGAATTCTTTTCTGCACAGGTAATCTTAGCCCCTAGGGATGGAAAAGATCCCCACTGGAAGCTGCTGCTAGCAGCTATGTATTTAATCTTAGTCCAGTTCATTTTGATTTTTGACCTTAAGCATCACAAAAATCCTTCAAAACATCACAGCTATGTCCTTTTTAATTACGAATTATGTTGATGTATCAAAACTGTCTTCATTTAATACAGAATATCGTAGGACTAAAGCAGTAGCTTTGCAGAAGAATAAGTAAACTTTATGGACTCATTTTTCTGGATTGGGCAGGAAG
The DNA here is from genome assembly GCA_036873685.1 of Agapornis canus. NCBI lineage: Eukaryota > Metazoa > Chordata > Aves > Psittaciformes > Psittacidae > Agapornis > Agapornis canus. The sequence continues at coordinate 26,723 of JBAFWW010014554.1, forward strand.
AACGATTCAGCACATGACAAATTAACCACGTAAGTGAGTCACATACACTGGTATGTATGCAGGAAAGGGAAGTCAACTGCGTGAGATCAAGACCTGCAATTTGTGAACCTCATGTTAAATAGTGAAAATGCTTAGAAACAGATCTGTTATGATTTGAGAACTGGAAAAATGGTTAACTGGAGAAATTCAGTATTTGTTCTGTTTAAGCACTTCTCCTTAGAAATTTTACTGTCTTCTCTCTGGAATATCTTCCAACAGAATAGTATTTCAGCCTTCTCTCTCTGCTACCTATTTCTTACTTCATCTAAACCCCAAAGCCCCTCCATATGAAAGAGAAGACAAAGATACAGAGGCAAACCAGTATCCATCCTCTGGAGTGCGACCAGCCCTACACGGCCTTGATTTCTCAAGTATATGATACATACGTAAGATCTAAAATTTACATGGTTCTTCTAAATTCAGCAGTGTTCCTTCCTCTGAAGAGCTTTTAAAAGAAAAAGTGATATAATCCTACTTAATTATCTGTAAAACCAATAACTTAATTTCTTGGTTTTTAACTACGAATATGTTTTGAATGAGAATTATTCTCCCTCAGATAGTCTAGAGCCTCCCCAGCCCCCAGACTTTTGATACCTCTGATGAAGAAAAGCACAAACTCCTAGAACTGTAAAATGGTTTTAAAACAAAGCAAATTAATTAATCTCTGACAAAGCACATGTTAAAATGCTGATATTCCCTCTGTTCTCACAGTTAACTTGACCAAAATATGGACCACGAACAGTCCACACAGTATATTTTAAAAGCTAAAATATGTTCTGATGTACAGAAGTCTTTTATTCAAAGAAGGTGTCGGTAATAATCTTAGAGATTTCAGTTTAATAACAATTTTAAGTATTCTAATGTTGTTTTCTAAAATATACAAATTAATGAAAAATAAAACCTTTGCATTTGTTTATGTGAAGACATCTCTTGGATTAAATTGTTTAGGAATATGCATGAATGGTACACACGCAATATGTCCAGAGATTTAAAAAGTCCAAAAGAGAAGTCCCTCGTAACAACCTGATAACGGCTGTTAATTCTGCAAAACTATATTCCATGTTGCTTCCTCCTCCCACTCTGACACAGAATACACAGAAATGTCGTGTTGCATACAACAGCAATAGAAAATATGTTCTAGGAATACTTTGTTCTAGTCACATTATTGCATAAAAACATGGCAAAGGAACCTCACAAAGCTTCAGTGTTAAACAGATGTTGACACAATGGAACTAGTTATTACTTACTCGAAGATTTTTCCTAGCTGATCAACATCCGAATTTCCACGGAAGAGTGGTCTGAAAAAATAAAGAAATACTCTTAAGATGTGACTTGGTTTAATTAACAATGAATTTATATTTGTCATTGACACCTGCCAACATAGGATAAAACATGTTATTGTTTTTGAGACCTCACTTCTTCTGCCTCCATGTTTTATCCAGTCTGTGAGAGCACCTTCCAAGCTTCTACTGAAACTGATAATCAAACTGATAGATGAGACATAGTTGAAAATTTGTGTCCTTTAACATGAATGAAGATATTTTCTCTCAACTAATACTATCTTATGAATTACAGCATTAGCAAAATAATTTTCACTGTGAAGAACATACTCAAATAGCTGTTTAGAGAGACAAAACCAGAGTGAATGTCATGCAATTCATTAAAATACAATCAAATTAGAGATGAATTGTAATGGATATAATTTAAAATGAAAATTCTTTTATCTGCATATTGGAAATGTGCTCCTAGGTTCAAGGGCTCAAATAAATGACAATGGATTTATGAAGGTCTGTAAAGAATGGGGTGTGAGACGGTACAGAATTTACCTTGAAGGAGAGGAATACTTCTGCTGCATAAATAAAGATATGTGCAGGAAAGAAACAAATTAATAGGCTGAATGTCCAAAGGCTTTCAGAAAAAACAGTGACTAAAAATACTTTCAGAGTGGTACACATTTCTTTTCAAAGTGCAACTTAGAATATTTTCAGTCATCATTTATAGAATACTGTCACCACATCGTGCCTAAGTCAAATACGAAATTCAGATTTGTATGGCGTATGGCCACCCTGATGTTGAATTCAGTAAGCTGTGATCAACAGTGCAATTTTGTGTTTAAACTCCCAAGACAGTCCAACCCATTACTAATGGATGACTAAGGATCCAGCCAAGAATGAGGCCATCTGTGAAGATTAGGCCTGAAATGTTGCTTGCCATTTTAGTTCAACAAATGGTAGATTACTCCAGAAAATGCTATTCAGATACACTGAAAACTGGATACTAATTTGGGTCAACTGATAGCCAGGCTGCCCTTCTCTTCTGGAGCACAGCTCACAGTACAGGGCGTGCTGCAAACTTCCAGTTTCCAAACCCGTTCAACTGAGACACCTGGTGACTTGAACAATGCGTATTCCCATGTCAGCCTTTAGTTATGGGGAAACATTGGTTTTCCTGCCTCTCTCTGCCTATTGATTCGGAGAAAACTCCAGGAACAAACTTGCCAACAAAGCTTTCAAGCTGACAAGCAGGTATTCTTTATTGTGGCACCGGGAGAAACGGGTGTAATTCCTCCTAACGTGTGTCCCTGTATTGCCACACAAGCCGTCTTTATATAGTCCCTGGACATACATACATATTCATGAGGCTACGTATGGATTACATTATTTTCCAGAAAGCTCCCCACATGCGTACAGAATTGTGGTGGTGGCCTCTGAAGGTCATTTACTTCCTCCAACAATCTTCATCACTTCTGGCAGCCTTTGAAGCACACGCAGTAGATGTTTGTACCAGCTTAATTGGTTTGTTAGCACCACGGACATAATAATCCTCCTGTCCTACTTATCAGTTAGTTTAACTGTAGCCCATCCTGGACTCCTGCCATTCCCAGATACTCCTTATCCCTGCATCCTGTTCTTCTAGACTGTTTTTCTTAAAACTGTGTCAACAATAACGATTTATCTTGTGCAAGAATCCTCAGTATGTTCTCTAGCTGTACTCTTATTTTTTTCTACGTATAGTGCACCTCAGTAATTTCCCATTGCTACCGTTACACAGCCATGAAACTTAACATTACTTAGAACTGATTCTAAAGGTTTATATATATCGCATTTTGTAATTCTGTGCCGCCACCCCCCCCCCTCAGGATTTAATAGGAAATAGTCTTCACAATGCATTTTACCTGCCCATAAACTTCCTCGTTCTTCCCAGTTGTCTTTTAGTTGAAGTAAATCTCTTCTGGCATGGCAGCATGTAAGAGGGCTCAAGGAAAGCAGTATTCACAGTGTTGCTTTGCTAGCGTTTTACAGAACCATTCATTCCTCCTTTTGAGCAACTTCCTGCTTCAGTTTACCCAAACAATGAGTCTACTTTGATTTAGTGACAGTAGTAAAAGATGCTAGAAAAAGTTTTACACTTGGTGTGCTTTAATGCTTCCCTAAAGTGCTGTGGTAGGAGAAAGTCATGAGTAGTTAAAAGAAGAGTGGTGTGCACAGCATGATTGAGAATGGAAAATAATGTTGTTTAGGGAAACTCAGTCTCTACTGTAACAAGTCATTCCAATCTTGGACAACCCTTCTTTGTATATTGATTACATGGGAAAGTATTGGCAAACTGTATTTCTGCATGCCATAAAAATATTGACAGGGTGGGTCAAAGCAATGTCAGAAGTGAAACAGAGAGTGTACAGGACTATGACTCACAGGAGAGAAGTATAAAAGTAGTAGTTTGACCACTTGAAAGTTATTGGCATTGAAGACTTAACTGCTGACAAGTGTGCAGGTAAGTGAAGTACAGAATTATTATGTTATACCACACTGGGGATACACGTGATGGAAAAAATATGAGGGTTTGGTGGAAAATAACAGAAGAAGCAAAAAGGAAAAAAAAAACCCAAACCAACCAACCAAACAAAAAAACCCAGAAAATTCCATTAAGGATCAGTGAGCTAAATCCTGAAGTGCTGAGGTATCTGTCAGTGGGAAATAATGGTTGTTCTAGTGGTCTGTAAGAATGGGGGCAGGTGCTGTGAAATGCTGTCATTGGACTGGAAGTTGTATGCTTCGCAGGGATGGTACGAATTGGTTTTGTTTTTGTAAAGATTTATTGGTCTGGCAAAAAGAAAGGGGATTTGCAATACAAGATAACAGAATTTCCTTTATGTTTTGTTTGCTTTTATGTGGGGTGAGGGGTGTTTATTCAGGCCGAGAGGAGCATGGCTTAGCACCGATATTACTAATTTCAAACCTTTCTCTTTTTGGCCAGCCTTGCTGCTTGTGACGTAGGCTCTATCTATTTGAGGCCACCTAAAATTCAAGTTAGGGTTAGCATTCAGAGATCCAAAAAGACTATAGCTCCAGGGACACAGGCTATAATAGTCATGCCAAGAGGAGTGTGGCAAAACACCCATATTGCTCCATACACACTTTTCTTATTTGGGCCAGCCATGGTGCTGGGATGTAGGCCTCAACTCTAGGGTGCCAGTTTAAATTAAGGTTAGCGTTTGGCCTAACAGAAAAGCACAGGTTTCACGGACCTGTCTCCCCTGAAGGTGCCTTGTGCTGTGTATAGTCATGCACTCACTCAGACACCTTGAAAATGAGTTTCCATTAGCAGGACTTAACAAGGGGAAAGTAAGAATTTGCCAGGCTGCTTCATGATGCACAGAGGGCTCCTATTTCTCCTTCCCCCCTCCTTTTGGTATGGGGTTTTTGGTCTGCTGTGGAGCATGAGAGCAGAAACCCAGGAGCCCCCAGCTGATGGGAATAAACACCCCAGTGAATCTGGTGACAGAGCAGTGGAAGCTAGCAACAGGTTTCACAGAGTCTAAGTAGCAAGTCAGCTGACAAAGCAGCTTGTTCCCAAGAAAAGTTATGGTGAGAGGCCCCAAAAATGATTATCTGTAATAAGAGTGCTTGTAATCTAATAACTCTGTCTTTGCCCTTGTTTAGAAAACGCAAGTGGCGGTGTACTCTCAGTATGGCAATATGGAATTCGTAGCTCACAGAGAGATTGTATTTATCCTGAAGGAAATTCAGTAAGTTTGTGTTGGTTTGTTTTGTATCCCTAGGAAAAAAGCAAGAGGTAGCTTAAATTCAGTGTAATCATTCTTCCTGGCTTTGCTATTGAAAAATGAAAGGCAGTTGACAGTTGTCCTGAAAGTCCTGCAAAGGCAACTGGCAAAGGCAACTGCCACAGTTCAGGGGCTCGGTGTGACTTTGGCAGTTTTAGCAGTCTCCCCTAGTGCTGAAGTGACTTGTGAATGGCAGGCCACCTGTGTGAGAGGCCTTAGGGGAAGAGGGACTGTGCTAAGAGGCAGAATAAACAGCTGTGCTGTGTAAACTCCAACCCTTAGTATTGTGTGCAGGGGATGGGAAAAAATCCAACAAAAAAAATGGCTGTGAAGCCAGGAGGGGAAAATGCCATGATGGGGTCAATGGGGAAAAGATGCAAACACTCAAAACCAGTTTATATTTATTAACTCACTGTAGAAATCATTCACTGCACCACGAGAGAATAATTGAATGAAGAAGCAGTTGTAAAATTTGTGTATAATCTCAGATACCCAGTTAGCTGCAGCAGAAATCATTAAAGTGCAAGCACAAAAAAGAGCACAAAATATTCCAGAGCAGTAGGAGGTTGGTGTGCACAGCTGATGCACTGGGATGGTTTTTGCTTTCCTGACATTTAGCTTTCAACAAGCTCATTGCACTCTTGCAGTGTGCAACTGGACTACACAGAGCTCATAGTAAGCTGCTGTGACTAGATGGGTAACGCAGGTGAGACTGGTTTACTTGGACAACTGTTTCTAGCCTCACTGTTGTTGAAACACAGAAGTCACCCTCATAAAAAAACTGCAGGAATTTAAAGAAGATGCATGCCAGTAATGCTGGTGGTGTTACAACCAGTCCATACCTTGTTACTGGATGTGACATTGAAAATGAAAGAAATGCTGAAGAAAGGTTGTAGCTGAAGGGTTACACCTACAGGGCATGCAGCTGAAATGTGGCATTTCAAGTCCTCAAGGGAGCAGGGAAGATGAGTTGTGGGAGCTGGAAGAAGTTCCAACAGAGTGACGAAGGTGGTGTGAGGTATTAAACAAAAGCCCAAAACAACACCAAACAAACCACCCCCAACCTGACACACAGTAAGAAAGTCTAAGGTAAGAACATAGACTAACTCGAGGCAAATACCAGTGGAAAAACGTTTAATACTCATGTATAAGGATTGCAGGAAAGAAATTAAAAACATCTTTTTCATATGTAATGTAACAGAAGGTGTAAACTATGGAATCATGCTATCTTTACCCTCTCAAAAATACCCTGAATTGGTATTGAACTATTTGGACTAGGAGCTACATGTTGTAAATAGAAGTTATAAATCTTATAGTAGTGTAAATATATACTAACATATACTGTACTAATAATATAAACAAACTACACTAATTGAAGTGTAAAACCATGTATACCCTCTTATAGAATTGCAACATACATTACTAATACTAATGAAACTGAAGACTTTCAATAAGGGCTCCTTATGATCTGTGTCTTGCCTAAGGCTTTGAAAAATACAGTCTCTTTAATTATCCTATCCTGTCCTGTCCTGTCTTGTCTTATCCTATCCTACGCTATCCGATCCTGTCCTATGCTACCCTAACCTACCCTATGCTATCTATGATTGTATTTATCCTGAAGGAAATTGAGTAAGTTTGTGTTGTGCACTCTTCAAGTGCAATATTGTTTGAGGTGTGTGTTTTGTTCAAGATGCACACGGGTGGTCCTCAACACAGCTCTGCAGGAAAAAAGGAAAGAAGGAAATCAAACTTCAGTTTCCATAACAAGACTATTAACTATTTGATTGAATAGCTCTCCAAACTTTCCATCTTCCGTTTGAATCTCTCTGGTATAAGACAAAATTGGACCACATCCCCATGATTTTTTTTTTCCTTCTTTAATTTAAAGGTAGTTTGGCAGATTGTTTCCCTTGTCAAATGCCTTTTTGATAACTTCAATTTTCACATTAAAACCCTGCAAGGAATTTTTTTTGCATGTGTATAGCAAACTAGACTAATAATAGGCCAGACTTCATTCTCCTTTACTTTGCTAGTGTGTTCAGGGAAGTTATTACACAATAGATACTGAATTTATAAACTAGCACAAAAATTGTTCCTTTTTCTGACAGCTTAGAAAGGCTTGCTTGTTTCTAATCTCTTTTATCATTAATAATCCTCATGATTACATATAACACTAGGCAGGGAGAGCTTCAGAAGGTTGCATTTCTAGCTGATGGTGTCTTGAAGCAATTCAGTGGTCTGGAACCTCAGCCAGGTATTTCAGCTGGTGAAATGAGTACTACTTGAGTTAATATAAGCCTGAATAGATCTAACAGCAAATGCCCTTTCCTCCTTTTCAGAGGCTGAACCTCTTCACCATGCTTTTCCGATATTTTGGTGATGTGGTGCTGGTGTCAGCAGCTGCTTCAACCTCATGTAAAAGGTCATAACTGCAGAACAGAAGCCACTGGGTTAATTTTTACAGGCAAGACTATTAGTTAGAGATCTAAAAGTAGCAATAGTCAAAAAATTTGAGAAACCTTCAGGTATTCCTGCTTCACAGGCTGCAATTCCACAGAGAGGAACATAGCTGCGTGTACATTTTACCACAGTGAAGGGGATATTTCACTTCTTTAGAATAGTTTTAACAACTAGCACATTTTTTGGATTATGTTCATCATGGATAAGCTGACATAGTTTTTTAGTATGTCTCAGTACAATGCAGTATGTATCTGTACTTACACTCCTAGTGCAGCAGAATATTCATCTACATAGTGGAGATATTAAAATGCGTAAGTAAATTGTCTCAGATTGGCCTAGCAGCATGTGCAGGAGCACAGAACTCAGCAGGGCTGCAAAACCCACCCCAAATGCCTGGGGAAACATTTATCTGGCAAGCATTCAGTGAGCTCTCCATGGCTGTGGCTACCTGCTGTTTGCATTCACCAGCTGAAGGCTCAGTGACTGCATCTTGACATCCCTCAGGATCAATATCTGAGCATGTATCTGGGCATACAGACAGTCTAGACCCAACAGACTATCATACCTCAAACTCAGGTCTGATATCCAATTTCAAAACTAAACCCTGCTAAGCATTCTACAGGTTTTCTACAGCTGCTTAGCAGAAGGCAGATGTATTTTCACTTTCCCAGAGCAGCAGTGTATACAAGTTCCTTTAGGAGGATAACTAAAGGCTGACATAACCTATTTCCAGGTGGGTACAGAGTAAGAAAATCCTGCTTTGCCAGCAGGACTTAACCCATCTCTCCTTGTCAGTTAAATGCTGCTGTCTTCTGAACCACCGGATGAATTTTTGGTCTGGTGCCATGCAATAGCAGTTACATGCAGACTGTAGGAGCTTTATTTGGGCAATTACTTCAAATTCCTAAGAAAATACATAATCAAAAATAAATTCT